>JAHKKF010524677.1:7500-11441 GCA_019740295.1 Labeo calbasu | reverse complement strand
ACCCCATAGAGAATCTATAGGGTACTGTCAAGAGGAAAATGAAAAAACAAGAGACCAAAAAATGCAGATGAGCTGAGGAAACCTGGGCTTCCATAGCACTTCAGCAGTGCCACAGACTGATCACCCCCACACCACGCCGAATTGAGGCAGTAATTAAAGCAAAAGGAGCCCCTACCAAGTATTGAGTACATATACAGTAAATTAACATACTTTCCAGAAGGCCAACAATTCACTACAAATGTTTTTTGTTGGTCTTATGAAATATTCTGATTTGTTGAGATTTGTTGGGTTTTTGTTAAATGTGAGCCAAAATCATCACAATTAAAAGAACCAAAGACTTGAACTACTTCAGTCTGTGTGCATCGAATTTATTTAATACACAAGTTTCACAATTTGAGTTGAATTACTGAAATAAATGAACTTTTCCATGACATTCTAATTCATTGAGATGTACCTGTATGCTACTTGTGCAGAAGCAGTATGTCTTAAATACTCACAGCACCATATCAGCATATGTATTGGCAGTAGCATGTTCCTGCACTTGCTTTGCAACAACAGCAATTCAGCAGCATAGCAGATCTATTCCACCAAGACCAAATGCATTAACTTTGTCATATCCAATACCTTGTTTAAATCTTCAGAGAGTTGTCAGGATAGAAATGTTGTTAGTTCATGATACCTAGTGCATTGACAAATTATTGTAAAGCTTATTGTAAAGCTTTAGAGAATTTCCATATGTTTATGGATGGATCGGTAACATGCACTAATCTCTAATTCCTCGCAGGCCTTATAATCCACGAGGGCTCATCCGTGTATAGAATCTTCAAGCGATGGCAAGCTGTAAACCAACAGTGGAAAGTATTGAACTATGAAAAGTCGAAGGACTTGGGAGACCCGGTGAGCTCCAGCAGTAAGGCAGGCAGTCGCGGCTCGCGCAGCAACCCGCACGGCCTGGCCAGCGGCAGCAGGGGGGGCCAGCGAGTCCGCAGGTTAAGGACTATCCTCAACCACCACTGCGGCTACACCATCCTCCACATCCTCAGCCAGCTGCGGCCCAGCGACACGCGGCTCGGGACCGCCACCAACCGCGAGGTGGTGATGCGCGTCACGACCGTATGAGGTCGGACCGAACGCGTTTCAGGCTCCAAGCGCCTTTTCCTGCATAAGACAGCGTTACGATGCCGGGACGATGGCATAACGACTTTTTCGACGAACGGGAATGCACAGGAACAATGCGCGGGACATTGGCGCCATTGATTCCTGGGGTTTCTATCGGCGAGACTCTCTCATGATCTAGCACACTATTGCATTTTTAAGTTCGATTTCCTCGCTGGTGTTGTTTTTTTATCGATACGGTTTTTAAAACGTTTTGATTTTCTATGGGAGAATGGTACATGAAGTGACACCGACGTGTGATGTATATGGTGACTCTTACGGACCTATTATTGTAAATGATGTTTACGGACGCAGCAAGAAAGCCAACCATAACCAAACGATCACGACACAATAACCAGGGAAACGAGATGCGAATTGTTACATACTAAAATATATCAAAGGGGAGGGTGCAATAAGACATAATAAGAGTATACAGAGAATAAAAAGACGTAAACATTTAAAAGAATTTGATCTTCTCTGCAATAAAGATACCTGTACATTTTACAGTGACCTTTGCATGAGGGTAGAGTTTTATGCCTCCTCGACACATGGACATGATGAATTTGTTTTATTCAGAATGGTGCTCGTTTGAATAAACACTACTATTCATCTGCTGTTTGTGAAATGCATCATCACGCAGGCTTTTGTTCAAGAATACTGGTTTTTTGTTGGCCGTTTGGACGTAACCTTTCAGCAGTGGCTCATCACATACAGCGCTTTCATTTAAATGTAAACAACGCTGAATTACAAGTATTTTTACCATATAATGCACAAATGCAACTTGATTTGAAAGGAACGACTGATTAGGCTTAGTATGCAAAGAGAAAACAATGCTCCATATTATATTCTTTTGTTTTCTAATCTATATTATTATGAGTGCATACAATTACCAGTTCATTTAAATATAGATTGCAGGTAGTTCACACAAAAAATCTCTCACTCAAGTTGTTTCAAACTCTCTCTTTCTTCTATTCAGTCTGTTGAACACAAAGATGTTTCGCAAAGAAGGTGGTGATTTACACTATTATGCTTTAAAAACCACTAAAACTAGTCCATGCAACTCATCCACTACATTTCCTACTCTTCTTAATGACATACTCCACCCAAAATTGAAAAGTCTCGCCTTCATGTCATTCTAAACCTGTAAGACTCTGATTATTGTTGATTAAAAAACCCTCCTCCCTCTTTTTGAAGAATATAATTACATGACTTAATTTATAAAGTAGTTAAAATTATATTAAAGCACTTTACATTAGATTAGATTAGAACTTTACATAGAAAATGCCGATTTTGACTCACATATAGTTTACATCTTCGGGCTATACTGTTGATACAGCTAGTATTTAATATTCACAAACGCTCCCTATTTACTTCCATTGTAAGACTGCAAGAATAAAATGACCTCTTTGAGGAAAGTTCCGGATTCAATACGTTAAGTCAATCGACTAAATTTGTGACAATGTTGATTACCACAAAAATGAATTAGCGCTTTTTTCTTGTGTATTACTGTTATGTAGATAAAAAAAAAGAGGAATACATAGAAATTCATTTTAACCAACATGCCACAGATTTCGACGATTTGGCCTAACGTATTAAATCTGAAATTTTTTTTTACGAAGATGAACCATGGTTTTATTATGGTAGAAGTGTAGTAACCGTGTTTTGTATTTATTTATTACCATTTGTAAAACCACAGTTTTACTACAAATACCATGTTTGAACTATGGTTAGAATACCTACACCATGGTTAATTTGTAGTTATGGTTTAGGTCTAGTAACCATGTTTTTTTGTTTGTTTGTTTTATTTGTAGTAAAACCATGGTTAATGTTTATAAGGAGTCTAACCAAATTTACTACTAATGCTATGGTTTAACTATGTAACAAAACCAGTTTGTGATTACCAAGGTTTAACTATAGTAAACGTTTTTGGCTGTATTTGTAGTGAAATCATGGTTAATTTTCCTAAACGTTTCTTTTAAGAATTTGTTTAGTTCGTTTTTTCAATGTAAAGCTGTGGTCATATTAACCGTTGCTCAGAGAGTTTTCTCAGGCGAAATCCAGTCACTTAGGAAACCACAAAATAGGCAATTTCATGAGGACAAAATATTTTTTCCCCAAACACATTTCGCAATGTTCACCTTGTTTCATCTTGTTCACGCAAATTGGAACAAGAGTTGCGTTGGAGCAACAGAAAGCTGTTTTTTTTTTTTTGTGGACTCATTAAACGTTATTGAAAAAAAGAAAAGAAAACCCATTGAAAAATATTTTTTATGGTAATCAACATGCCACAGATTTCGTCGATATGCTTAACGTATAAAGCTGTGAACATATTTAACGTTGTTCGAATTTCCCGGGCAAAATCCAGTCATTTTGGAATCTAACTTTACTAAATCGGAAATTTCATGTTAGAACAAGCGATTTTCCCAAACACATTTTGGTCACGCAAATTTATCGTGTTGAGCATCAGAAAGCTGCTTGATTTAAAAGCTATTTCTGTGTGAGCTGTAACGTTACTTCATAAAACACTCATATTGACAAAAAAGAAACGAAGGAACAGATGGAAATTCATTTTTATGGTAATCAAGATGCCACATATTAAAATCTAGAATTTTCTTCTCAGAGTCGTTTTAATTTTTCAGTGTAAAGCTGTGGTCATATTTACCGTTGTTCAGCGAATTTTTTTTTTTTTTTCTAGTGAAATCCAGAGACTTAGGAATCTATAAAAATCGGCGGTTTCATGAGGACAAAATATTTTCCCAAACACATTTCACGCAAAAAAAAAAACA
>JAHKKF010524677.1:0-2500 GCA_019740295.1 Labeo calbasu | reverse complement strand
TTGATTAATCGATTAATAAAGTTTTTGTTTACATAATATGTGACCCTGGACCACAAAACCAGTCTTAAGTCGCTGGGGTATATTTGTAGCAACAGACAAAAATACATTGTATAGGTCAAAATTATTGATTTTTCTTTCATGGCAAAAATCATTAGGAAATTAAGTAAAGATCATGTTCCATGAAGATATTTTGTAAAATTCCTACTGTAATATATGAAAACTTAATTTTTGATTAGTAATATACATTGTTAAGATCTTTATTTGGACAACTTTAAAGGCAATTTTTTCAATATTTTTATTTTTTTGCACCCTCAGATTCCAGATTTTCATATAGTTGTATCTCAAACAAATATTGTCCTATCCGAACAAACCATACATCAATGGAAGCTTATTTATTCAGCTTTCAGATGATGTATAAATCTCAATTTTGAAAAATTTACCCTTATGACTGGTTTTGTGATCCAGGGTCACATATATGTCTGTGTGTACTGTGCACATTCATAAGTATATATAAATACACACACATAAATTTATATATTTAAGGAAAAAACCCAACTTGATGTTAAATATTAATAAAAACTAATACTGTCAAATCGATTAATCGCGACTAACTGCATCCAAAATAAATGTTTTTGTTTACATAATATATGTGTGTACTGTGTATATTTATAAGTATATATAAATTCACACATATAAATGTATATATTTAAGAAAATAAAACAATTTGGTGATAAATATTAATAAAAACTAGTGCTGTCAAATCGATTAATCGCGACTAACTGCATCCAAAATAAATGTTTTTGTTTACATAATATATGTATGTGTGTACTGTGCATATAAGTATATATACATAAATACACACACATAAATGTATACATTTAAGAAAAAAAAACCAACCTGATGATAAATATTAATAAAAATTTGTGCTGTCAAATCGATTAATCATGACTAACTGCATCCAAAATAAATCTTAATAATAATAATGATAAAAATGATCAAGGTTGTCTTTACTTAAAGTGTAAGGAGATTTTGCAAAAAAAAAAAAGTAAATAAATAATGATTTTTAAAATAAATTTTAAAAGTAATACAAAAAATTTGTTTAAGCTGTTTTTTGAACCAGCTTAAATTTAAGAATTAGTTAATTAGTTGGTGAAAAAGGTGCTTAGTTGTAAAAAAAAATAATATAAAAAATGTAAATGTTAATAATAATAATGATGAAGGTTGTCTTTACTCAAAGCGAGTTTAAGGAGATTTTGCAGTAAAAAAGTAATGATTTAAAAAAAAAATTCAGTTGTTTTTAAACCAATTAAATGTATTTAAATATATATTAAACACACACACACACACACACATATATATATATATATATATATATATTATATATATATATTTTTTTTTTGAGAATGAGAATAAGAAATTTTAATAGTAATACAAAAATTATTTTAAGGCTTTTATTTACATAAATATATGTGTGTGTGTACTGTGCATATAAGTATATATAAATACACACACATAAATGTATGTATTTAGGAAAAAAAAAACTGATGATAAATATTAATAAAAATGACTGCTGTAAAATCGATTGATTGTGACTAACTGCATCCAAAATAAATGTTTTTGTTCACATAATATATGTGTGTATGACGTATGTTTATATATTTAAGTATATATAAATGCACACACATAAATGTATATATTTAATATACGCAGTACCCACACATATTATGTAAATAAAAACATTTATTTTGGACGCAATTAATCGCGATTAATCGATTTGACAGCACTAACAAAAATACACAAATACATAAAAATGCATGTTTGCCATGAAATTAGCCTTAGAAATGGTATGGCGCACAATTTTCTTTCATTTGATGTTGTGTTTCCTGCTGCAACTGGTAGTTGAGCCAGATACACTACCAGTCAAAAGATGCAATAATAGTTAATTTATGTATTCTATTTCTGTTATGCTCAACAAAGCTGAATTTCTTTGATAAAAAATACAATAAAAACAGTAATAATATGAAATATTATTACAATTTAAAAGAACATTTTATTTTTTAAATTAAAATATATTTAAAATATATTTATTCCTGTGACGAGAAGCTGAATTTTTAGCAGCTGTTATTCTAATCTTCGGTGTCACATGGTCTTTAAATAAATATTTTTATTTAGAAAGATTGTATTAAACTGATTAAAAGTGATATTAAAATTCAAAAAAGTAAAAAAAAAAAAAAAATTACTCAGCAATGATTCATTAAATGATTCAATTATGACAGACATAAAAAAAGGTTTCAAAAATAAAATTTCCAATATTTCATGTGAATGTTCTATAATTAATAATTATAATTAATAACTGATAACCAATAATAATTAATAATGATTATTAATCACTGTTAAAATAAATTGTGCTGCTTAATATTTTAATTAAAACCATGATATATATATATATATATATATATATATATATATACACACTACCGTTCAAAAGTTTGGGGTCAGT
>JAHKKF010524673.1:1382-16654 GCA_019740295.1 Labeo calbasu | reverse complement strand
GAGAAACATCAGAATCTCAGTCGGCAACCGAAGGCGGAGAAGCATCAGAGTCTCAGTCGGCAACCGAAGGCGGAGAAGCATCAGAATCTCAGTCGGCAGCCGAAGGTGGCAAACATCATAGAAAAAAGATGACTAAAAAAGTAAAATGCCACAAAGTTCATGTAAGACCCCAACCATCTCCTTTACTTTAAACATTATTAGAAATGTTGAATAGTTTTACATTTTGATCTCTGTGAACTGCAACCTATGTATGAGCAACGCTCAATCACATCCTGTCAGTCAAATAAAGTATATAAACATACCATACATCACAGTATTTTGTCATTCATTATTTGCATGTCGAGTAGAGAAAGAAAGCAAGAAGGCAGGTGAGACGAGACTAGATGCAGTCTATGCAACTAACTCTGGTCTGAGTTAGTGTTCACTTCAAGGGGTTTTCCTTTTTTGCAAACCACAAAAGAAATTACTTTCAACACATACCAAAATGTTCATGATTCTGTAATTGTGGTTCTCTTGACATTTGCGTTCTTGACCCCAAGATAACATCAAGCAGATGTGATAGTGTAAAAATATGTGGTTGTCAGTAAGGAACTATTAAATCTGGAGTAATAGTGAGAAAAAAAGCACCAAGAATACGCCCTCACTTCTCACCGTCATATGCTGTATATAGATAGAGGAAGTGAAATTTACAAATAACATGTGAATTAATGTTTGCTCAATGACTTTTTGCCTGTTTCAGTTTAAAAGAAGAGACTAATACTTAAACCAATTTCTTGTGTCGATTAAAAGCAATACATCTATAAATAAGTAAATTATTATTGTTGTTATTATTATTTTATGAATTTAACAGTATCACACACATGTTAAAAATAATAAAATGTTAAACTGCGTTAATAAAATCACAAACTATACTTGGTGACCTCGAGTTCATCAAAGACATTCGTGTTCTTACATTCTGTAAGGCTATAGTTTCTTCAGATCAGCATATTGCCTTATGAGTTTTCTAGGAAATAAAAACTGGAACTTACAGTTCTCATATGACGTCAGTCCTCATATGATGTGTAAAACACTTGATTCTAATGGAAACTTATATTTTTAAACGAATGAGTTTAGAATTAGATAATATAATTTACTTTAGTATCAACATCATTATTTTACAATTTACAAATGGAGCTAGTGGGTACAATTATGATTAATGGGGGAAAAAAGTGGAAATTCTATACACTCTAAAAAATGCTGGGTTATTTTTTTTAACCAAAATGCTGGGTTCAGCCCATTGGGTCATTTTATTGGGTTGTTTAGGTTCAACTTGTTGGGTCATTTTATTGGGTTATTTTTAATAATTTTACCCAGGTGCAGGGTAGTTTTTTCTGTAACTAAGTTGCTGGGTCATTTCTGACGCTGGGTTATTTTTTTTTCTACCCAACCGTTGGGTTGAGCATATCTCTGACGAAACAACCCAGCTGCTGCGTTACAGTCAGGGCACAAGGTTTTCGAGTCCTCTACAGGAGAGACTGGTTCTCAGCGTCGCCAATTTGCACTTCTGCGTAATAAAATATGTATACATTTTACTTCATTTATAAAGTCTTTACTGTGCTGTAAATTCCATCATTTTACGCAACGCAATAAGAACAAGATGTCAGTGGGCAGCAGTTGTTTCGCAGGATGGAAATGCCTTTTGCCTTGCATAAAATTTGCAGTTAACCCGGCGACCAGTGGCCCGTTATCGTCTCAGATTTCGGCAACACACCGGCATGAGAATTAGCGCTATTTTCGGTACATTACAGAGAACAGTTGAATACACCAAAATTAAAATTCTACTTTTAAATGTTAGATTTTTTATGTCTAAAATGCTTGTTAAACGAGTTTAAATGTATATAGTAAACTATGCTTTATTCACCCAAATTAATTCAATGTCTTGTATTTTGTCCATGTGTTCTTGCTTAATAATAAATGTTCATCTTTTGATTATTACTGTTGCCTCTAGTAATTCTGTATTTTTATAAGTTCCAGTCCATTTTAAGCCAGCCATATAATCATTTTTTAACAATAGTTGACTTAAATAAAAATAACCCATAATGTTTGGTTAAAATCACTTAACCCAACCAGCTGGGTCAAAATAACCCAGCATGTGTTCTGTCCAATCTTTATCCAGCGTGGGGTTGCCAAATAAGCCAAGTTGGGTTCTTTTCAACCCAGCATTTTTTTGGAGTCTATACATTAAAATGAAAAAACACTAAAATGTTTACAGAGTTTCCTATTTTTAAAGTTGTTTATTTTTTAGATAACTTCCTTTAAAAACAAAGTCTTAAAGGAAACAGAAATAAATCGGCTGTGTATGGTAAAAGCCGAAGCCCTCCGTGACGTCAGGCGTGCGTGACTTACTTCCTGGTTTTGCTTTTGTATCTTAAAGGTGTGTCGATTCTCTCTCGTGTATTTTGCTGCTTTGAGTTCAACAGGAACGGAACTGATTAACTGAACTTATTAACTTTATTACAAAAAGACAGCAGCTCGAAACACAAGGAGAACAACTCAATTAAAGGTACGCATAACTTTTTTTTTGATTTGTAACTTTTCCAACTTAAATATTTGTACATTTAAGTACACTAAGCGATCATATTGACGTTTCTAAAAGTTGACACTGAGATCTGTGATAGTAAACTGTTCAATATCTACTTATATTGTGGTCTTATGTAGACATAAACTTTAAAATATGAATAAAGTACTGTGGTTAAGTAAGGGGACAACGCGCGTCCATGTGCTGGAATGCGGGAATCAAGAGAATGGAAAATAATATGACGTCGCTGTTTCAATGTCAACATCTCATAAGCTAAAAAGACGAAATGAGTTATGAGACGTGCTCATTTTAAAGTTAGGCAGTGATGCGTTAAGTTTCACGTATGAAAATTACATTTCCTGTGCAGTAACAGACTTAGATTTATTGATTTTTATAGATGTTAGCAATTTAATACTTATGTATTTTAAGTATTTTTACATTGTTTAATTATTTTAAGAAAATATTGTTTAAAATATTGACCAGATTTCCACAGAGAGTAACTCCTTGTCATGTGATATTTAAATAATTAGATAAGTTAGATTGTAGTAATGTTGTATTGTTATCTGAGGCTATAAACAGATATCTTAATTAGCTATGAATGCTTTGATTATCACGACTATTATGTATTCTAAACAGGTGTGACTGACAAAGACGTTTTTTCGGATGAAGAGATGAGTGCTGAAATCAGCACCATCCCTACGTTACAACTGTATTTGGATTCCTTTTGGTCATCCAGCGTAGGATCCCACAGCTCTGACGTAAACACCACCAACGCATGGGAAACAGCACCCACATTTTTGTACAACCCTCCCGTTTCCAGTAGCGTTAGAATGGAACCGGCCCAGTCCAGCCCGACTCCAGATGAATCCTTAGAAGTGGGCTCATCTGCTGAGTTTCAGGCCCAGCTCGACCTGTTCCTCAAGCTGGGGTTTTCCCAAACGCAGGTCCGCGCCACTTTCCTGAAACTCGGCCTCAACGCAGACACCAACAGGGTTTTGGGTGAGCTGATACAGGTTGCTGGGGAATCAGAGGAGAGAGAGGAACGTACAGCCTCCCCGGTGCTGGTTTCACGTGGGGATGCTTCCAGTAAGGTCCGAAGCGCCCAAAATTACTGTCATAACACTCCAGCTGTGACAAGCACTTCAGAAGAGCTGGGAGAGGATGAGGACGCGCTCAGACCGATTGTCATTGATGGGTCTAATGTAGCCATGAGGTGAGTGTACTGTAAACATGACGTGCAATAAGATAGTGTTTACAGTGACATTTACGTCTCTCTCTTATCATTTTGCTGTTTAAGTGATTTACAATGAATTTAAAGGTGATACTATGTAATTGTTGACCTTTTTCTTTGTGTCAAATGTTAAATGTTAAACAGGAAGTAAAAGTAAAACTGAACATAAAGTTTCATATTGGAATAATTCAAATTTTTTTTTGGTAAAAAGTCTCATGCTGCTGAGAATTCAGCTTTGCCATGTGTAAATGTGTTATTTTAAACAGCAAGAATATTTCACAGAATTACAGTTTTTACTGTATTTGTATTAAAATAAAATGCAGGTTTGATAAGCAAGAGAAACTTAAGAATTTAAAGAAAAACTTAAAATTCCATTTACTAAGACATTTAAAAAAATATGTATATTAAAGGTGAAGTGTGCAATTTTGTCCAACGGAATATCAAAATATCATGTTTTAGAATAATGTTTAATGTGTTTAACACTTTTTGGCTTAATTATAGTTATATGGTTATAGTTGCAAATAATTACGATGATAAAACAATCAAGGAATACTCATTATGTCATGGAAAAGTGTGTTTGTTTACTGTAAAATAGATTAATAGGATCACAAAATAACACTTAAAAGTAAAGTAAAACTGAACATAAAGTTTCATTTTGGAATAATTCATTTTTTTGTGTTTTTTTTTTTGTAAGAAGTCTCATGCTGCTGACAGTTTAGCTTTGCCATGTGTAAATTTGTTATTTTAAATGGCATGAATATTTCACAGAATTACAGTTTTTACAGTATTTTTATTAAAATAAAATGCAGGTTTGGTAAGCATGAGAGAATCTTTTTAAAAAGCTAAAATTCCATTTAATAAGATTTTTTTTGTCTATTTAATCTGAAGTGTGCAATTTTTGTGCAGTGGAATATCAAAATATGTTTTGGAGTAAAGTTTTAATGTGTTTAACACTTTTAGCTTAATTTTAGCTGGCTATAGTTATAGTTGCAAATAATTAAGATGATAAAACAATCAAGAAATACTCATTATGTCATGGCAAAGTGTGTTTGTTTACTGTAAAATACATTAATAGTTTTAAAATTGCGACTTTCTATTTTTAATGAACAGCACTGCCAAAATTGAAACCTTTTTAATGGAGAAGTCTTTAGTAAACCTTCAGTAATTGAGTCATATTGGAAGGCCAATGAAATCCAGTATTTCCTCATACCTTTCAAGTGAATGTGCAAATCAGGTTTACTTCCTTCTTTTTTTCTGAAAACAGTTTAATTTGTGTTTATGTAAAGGTGTATAACTTGACTGAATATCGTAGTTTTCATGTTACTAAAAAAATCCCGGATGAACAATATTGGCTATTCTTTGGACAGACTAAATAGCATTTTGACACTTTTTACACATTGCGCACTATTATTTTTCTCCTTGAATGCTTTGTGAGAGATTTGTTGAGTAAATTATTCCAAATGTCACATTAGTTATTTGAAAAAGTGAGATCATATGTTGCCTAAACAAATTATATAGACTTCTTTTTGGATGAATTTCACGGCACTTACGTGTTTAATGACCTTTTAAAACCCTCCCTTTGTATTTTCACCTGCATTTGCAAGTGGAGTCCAGATTTGCCCCTGCAGGCTCCTGTGTCTGTCATCACTCCAGTATGCAAATAGTCTTATATGCAAATCAGTGTTGTTTCCAATCCCCTCCCTTCCCTCTTACTATCCTGAAGGAGAATGTCTGAGAAAAGAACGCTGTGTAACAGAACAGGCTCGACAGCATTGCAACACGCCGTCTGATTGGATAACTCAGCCCACTTAGGCTATTTTTGTTGCTATAATTAAAAGGTGCTTTTAATTACCTCAAAGAACAGACAGTTTTTACACACCCACTTCTGTTTATTTCAGGAACTGTTAAAAGATTTTGATTAGATCTTGTGCTGGGCAGAAAATCCTTTACCTGATTTTGTGTTCCCTGTCGGGAATGACCAGCCTGTTAAAAATTGCTTGTAAATCTCTCATTATACTAACTTCTCACCAAATGAATGTTCACCTAAAAGCGTAAGCTAAATGAGTTAAATGAGGCCTATGATTAATTAGTTCCAAAAAGAAATATAAAAGCTGAGCTAATTGAAAGAAAACAAGTTGATAAAGAGATTGAATACAGTATTTGGCAATAATATAGCACAACAAGAAATTCATAAGCAATTTTTATACACAGTTATAATCAAAAGGTCAACGTGAACACAACATGACTTTTAAAAAAAAAATATCTGAAGAATTGCATCTGTTTGTCAGTAGATAGATATATCAGCATGTCGGTAATGGTGCTTTGCATTATATTTTGTAATTTCACTGGGATATATGTGACCTTGGACCACAAAAACTTCAAGGAGTCCAATTCTAGAACAACAATTTACAAACAATTTACTCACCCCCTTGTCATCCAATGACTGGTTTTGTAATCCAGGGTCACATATATTAGCACCCATTGTCACCTATGACCAAGAAAGGAGCATAACAACTTTCACTGTAATGTACTCAAACAGTTTTAACAGGAAAAAACCTGATATCCTGATATAGCCACTGTTTCCTGCAAACCTGAAGAAAGATCTCATAATATGTCTCTGCTTATGTAGTTTGATTCACTCTAAAATAATATGAAAAAGTGCTTTTTCGCACAAAAGTGTCTGTTAAATGAGTGTAATTTTTTTTAAAATGCAAATTGCAAACGATTTGAAATTCGCAAGTAAAATTGTCGTTCTCTGTTTTTTTTTTTTTTTTTTTAGCCACGGGAACAAGGAAGTTTTTTCCTGTCTGGGAATTCAGTTGGCAGTAAACTTCTTCCTGGAGCGGGGTCACGTTGATATCACAGTGTTTGTGCCTTCCTGGAGAAAAGAGCAGCCGCGACCTGATGTGCCCATTACAGGTAAGGAAAAGGGAATGCACCGCGTGTCAGGAACAATTCCTGCTTTTCAGAAGGATTCATGTTACCATAAACAAGATCTGTTTCCTCTTAGCAACCAAATGGCTAAACAGAGCTGGCCTGTTGGAATCCATTTGAGCAAACGATGTATGAATGTTCAACTAAAATACACATGGAATACAGAAAATACAGTTCTGGCTTTTAGGTCTGGTTTTCAACCTCAGGTCTCAAATAAAAGAAATTGAAATATGGGAAAACCCAGCATTGATTTTATTTGTGTAGATGTTTGAATGAACATGTCATAAGATATATTGGCAAGTACATGGGGTTTTTAAAACCCTCGTAACTTCCTTATAACATAATGAAGGCTACAGTGAAATAATACGAGTGCTGCTTTTGGCAAGTGAGATGTACCGGCCTGTTTGAGCTGCATATTTGCCAAACCCTTCTAAGTCTGACTTAGCTAGAGGCAAATAATGCAACCCTGTGGTTGGTGATAATATTGTGCATCCAAAAAATAGTTTTGTCTCAACAGTTGACATTTAACTATGCAAACATGCATAAGTTATGTTTGAATTTCTGCTTCACCTGAAATAAACTGTCTATGTGTAAATGGGCACTTGCCCAATGAAAATCACAAGCAAAATAAAATGCCAAGAATCTTCTTTCCCTTGGGGCATTTGTTCTGTAACTGAATACTAGGGATGCAACAATACAGTTAGTCCACAGTTCAGTACGTACCTCGGTTTTTAACCACGGTTTTTGGTTCGGTTCAGTTCGGGTTCTGATATCTTGCCACTTCAGTGTGGGGTTTTTTTTGGCAACAAATTAACAAAATACTCCCGTGTTTTCTGTACACTGGAAAAAGCGTGGTTTAGTATATGTCTGCTTAATTTTTCTTTTGAGAGAGGTATTATTCTTTCGATTTTTACGCAAAATAGAATGGTTTTCATTCATACTGGACGCCAGAGGGTGCCCTTGTGCAGAAAATCCACATATGCGTCAAAGAAGTATCACTGATTATGTTTCGTTCCAGCTTCTCTAATATGGATAAAGGCATCGCTATTGCTTTAACTGAATAAAAACAAGATATATAACGTTAAACGTTTTGAATGATGAAATGTAAGGACAATAAACACTCGTCTGCAATAATATATGGTTTATCTGTGTTCTTCAAGCCATCTTGTGTGTTTTCATAAGCCATTGCTAATCGACATAAGAAGAATATGAGTATAGTATTGTCTGCCTCATTCTGTGATAAGAATCCACATCAGATCACATAAGGAAGTTATTTCAAACACTTGTCTGATGTTGTGAATTAAAAACAAGTTATAATGTCTTTTATAACTTTTGTTTTTATAACTCTTTTGTTGGACAACAGGTTTAGAAAGGCTTATCATTGCATGTCATTAGAGTGGAAGATGCTCTGCGTGTGTTGCTTTTTCAGTTATAAGCAGGGAAGCGTTTCCTCATTTCAGCATGTGAAATCGCAGGCACATGACAGCAAATTCCGAGAGAAATAAGACAAGGAAGTTATTTAAATGCAAAACCGGAAACCGCAATTCACAAGCGCGTATAGAATATTATATTGGTTCGATATTATATTGAGAACTGTGACATCTCTACTGAATACTAAATAGCCTTGTTTAGTTTCAACAGAATAGACACTGTGTTCCAACAAGGTCTGTCAATCAATGATAACGTCAAATTAATTACACTATTAATCAGTATTTGCACCATAAGAGTTGAATTTTTAAGTTAAAGGTATTATGAAAAACTATGTTTAAGACATTTAATTCTGGAAGTGCAAACATGCATTTAGGTGTTTCTTTAATTTTAAAATGCATGAGTAAAAATGTTAATTTTATCATTGTTCTGATTTTCAATAACTGACGTAAAGCAACAAATGACATAAATGTAAAACGCACTTACAGATTTTAAATTTCATTCATAATTTTTCTCAGATCAGCACATTCTGCGTGAATTAGAGCGGAGGAAGCTCTTAGTGTTCACACCGTCCAGAAGGGTGGCTGGAAAACGTGTGGTTTGCTACGACGACCGCTTTATCGTGAAGTTGGCGTACGATTCTGACGGCATCATTGTATCCAACGACACTTACCGAGATCTCCAAGGAGAACGTCCTGAGTGGAAGCGTTTTATAGAGGAGAGGCTTCTGATGTATTCGTTCGTGAATGACAAGTAAGTACCATTCATTGCATTGTCAAGTTGTTTGATAGACCTGCTGCTAATTAATTCCAACTTGATTAAATTTGCATCGCTTTTGTGTAGGTTTATGCCTCCAGATGACCCTTTGGGAAGACATGGACCCACCCTAGACAACTTTCTGAGGAAGACTCCACGTATTCCTAAGAAACAGCCGTGTCCTTATGGTAAGAAATAGAATTTTTTTTTTTTTTCACTTTCGTGAATGATTGACATTGTATATTTATTAGTGAGTTACGCAGTCTTGCAGTCACACGCTGGTGTAATTATCAGGGTGTGGCATGACATTTTTATTTGCCATGGCCCATATAAATGTTATAATCCAGATACAAAGAACTGATAAGCACTGTCATTCAAACGTTTTGGGTTGGTAAGATTTATTCCTGTAATGAAAAGCTGAATTTTCAGCAGCCATTACTTCAGTCTTCAGTGTCACATGATCTTTTAAAAATCATTCTGATATGCTGATTTGTGCCTCAAGAAATTTTTATTTTTATTATCAATGTGAAATACAGTTGTGCTATCTGATATTTTTGTGGAAACCAAGATACATTATTTTTAGGATTAGGAATAGAAAACAGAAAAACAGCATTTATTAAAAAAAAAAATAATAACTCTTTTGTGATATTATAAATGTCTTTATTGTCACTTTTAAAATGTTTTCACAGTAAAACTTCTAAATGGTAGACACCCAAACTTTTGAATGGTAGTACACAAGATTTTTAATGCCAAGCCTGCATTTTTTTGATCCAAAGTACAGCAAAAACAGTAAATTTTGCAATTTAAAATAATTTTCTATTTCAATATATTGTAAAATTTATTAATAATTTATTCCTGTGATCAAAGTTACATTTTCAGCATCATTACTCATTCATCGTTATTCTAATATGCTTCAGTTTTTTTTTTTACAATTATTGTTATCTGTATTTAAAAGAGTTGAGTACATTTTTTCAGGATTATTTGATGAATAGAAAGATCCAAAGATCAGCATTTATCTGAAATAAAAAGCTTTTGTAACATTATACACTCTACCATTCACTTTTTTTTGGAAAAGAAAATATAGAAATTAATACTTTTATTAAGCAAGGATGCTTTAAATTGAACAAAAGTGATGTTAAAAAATATTTCTATTTCAGTAAATGCAGTTCTTCTGATAAATAAATGCAATGATGCAATAAAATAAATGCAGGCTTGGTGAGCAGAAGAGACTTTAAAAAAAAAAAAAAAAAAAAAATTTTGACTGGTAGTGTATATACTGTGTCTTTTCTGACCATGCAAGGATAGCATGAATTACGTGAACAAGAATTAAAATCTCCTGTTTTCAATGCAGGAAAGAAGTGCACTTATGGAATCAAGTGCAAGTTCAATCATCCAGAGCGAACCAAGCAATCCCAGCGTTCCCTGGCTGACGAGCTCCGAGACAAAGCCAAAATTTCGTCCACGCCACACAAAACTCAGCCGGTTTCCAGTCAGAGTCCGTCTTTGGAGGAAGTTATGGAACAGAAACTCTCCCTGGACACTGGATCTCTCAAGAAGAGTTACGCCAGTGAAAACGTCCTCGTCATTAAAGCAGCCCCCCAGCTGACTCAAAGGAAGTTTCCTTCAAAAAAAGAACGTCGGCCTTCGCCAACAAATCTAGATTCCTTTCCCAGTGGATCTCAGGAGCGTTTGGATTCTGGCTTGGGATCCTATGAATGCCATTCTCCTGAATCTTCCCATTCTGATCGCTACTGCGACCACAGGAAGGTCAAACCATCCAGCAGTGGGCGGCATCGTTACGTTCCGCCCAATAGCCAACCCTGCAGTTGCTGTTCCTACCAATCCCTCAGCACCGGTGGAACCGGTCAGCACCATAGCATTGGTCTGCCCAGCTCACCAAACCCTGCTTACGCCCAACCCCGGTATCACTCCTATGGAGGAGGTCCAGTTTACCCACCTGTTAACATGTCCCAGTATCCATTTCCACAAAGCAGAGGGCCTTCTCCCCAACAGGGCTACTGGTCTGACCATTATGGTGGCTATCCTCCAGCATCCCACAATGCCATGCATCCAGAGAGAGGACAAGGACACTGGTCGCCTTCCAATCACAATCCTCAGTGGTCTGAACGGGAGCAAGTGAGGAAGAAATTACTTGCAATTTTCAACGCACGTTTGGTGGACAGAGCCATGGACATGTTCCCGTATCTCCTGGACCCACAAAGACTAGCCGCAGAGATTTTGACCCTTCAGTCTCAGGATGGGGCTTTTTAATTTATCTTATTTGAAGGACTAGACGAAAAGACAAAGATTCTGGCACCAAAGATGTTACAGTAAGTTCTCAGGCCCAATCACAAGAAGTGATTTTACTGTCTCCGCCCACAGTAAAATCTCATTGGTCTACAGTCCTGCTGTTTTTGTCATGCATCGTTTTGCATTTGACTTTTGTTGGACACTGTCATGTGATGCGGTGAAATCTCATTTCCGCTTCACATCAGATATGATGTTCTGATTGGTTGTTTTTGTCGAATCATACAACATATTTCTTTCAGCTATTTGAAGTCATTGGAATCAGTCACATAATGTGTTGTAGCTCCTCCCACTGTGAAATCTTATTGGTCCACAGTACCGCTTTACATCAGATTTGATGTTCTGATTGGCTGTTTTTGTCTTTTCATGCAGCGTATTTCTTTCAGCAAGGACAAAAAAATTATTTTCACTGGAGACTGTTGTGTCATGCGTTGTAGCTTCACCTGGTGAATCTCATTGGTCTACAATCCTGCTATACATCAGATACATTCTGATTGGCTGTTTGTCTCAAGTCGTTGAAAGCTGTCGCATAATGCAGTGTAGCTGCACCCACAGTGAATCTCATTGATCTACAATTCTGCCATACGTCAGATACATTCTGATTGGCGGTTTGTCTCAAGTCGTTGGAAGCTGTCGCATAATGAAGTGTACCTCCACCCGCATTTAAATCTGATTGGTCTACAATCGTGCTATATGTCAGATATGTACTGATTGGCTGTTTGTCTCAAATTGTTGGAGTCTGTCGCATAATGCAGTGCAGCTCCTCCCACAGTGAAATCTCATTGGTCCACAGCTCCACTTAACATCAGATTTGATGTTTTTATTGGCTGTTTTGCTTTTAGCAAGGACAAAAAAATGACTTGACTCAAAAAAATTGGTCTCTGAAATGGAATTCAAGCTATTCAGAATTTTTATGCTGTATTTTTAATAGTTATTTGACCTCTAACTATGGTGAATTCATTATTGGTTTGTATTACCCAACAATGTGTTTTCTGTCTTGATGTGGTTCTCAAGAGTTAAATATCTTTTTTCTCATTGTTTTTACAAAAAAAATGAGAGAATTTTTGATAATGGAATGAAAAATTCGTGGAAAAACATATTTTTTGTGTTTCAAGTGTTATTATTTGTGGTTCTGCATGATTCGCAGTACCATGTGTGTTGAATGTGTTGGCACTGTGTGCCGTAACTGACATTTGTTTAGCAGAACTACCACAAAGGTAGAAAAGTATGCACCCTTCGGTGTATTTTTCCATTTTATTAAGTGCTAACTTATAAAATGTCCTCAAGAATGCAGTCATCACCAGTGTAACTTGACATAATTTCTCAAGTAAGTTCTCAAAGGTAATTGCCAAAAGTGTGAAAAGTCATCGAACTTTTGGTGGCTCTGTTCGTTTGTACTGAAGCTGTTTAAAAGGGAGTCGGCAATAGTGAGTAGGCAATTTTTTGCCATTTTGTTTTTATTATTCAGCTGCATGTTCTTTGCTCATTTAAATGTCTTTACTTTGTATGCTGTATCTCATATTATGAAAATAAAATGCCATATTTATGTACATATATCAGTCTTTGACTTTTTATTTGACTTGCTTGTGTTGTTCCTTGGTTAAGTAAGTGTATGAACAGATGTTTATGTCAAACGAGAGCAGACCTGACCTTTACACGCATTTGTGCTGCAGGCCACGGCCTCATTTGTGAAAGATGCATTCCACAAAACTCACTGTTCCTTTCTAGGAACCACCTAATGTAAATGCTGTATTTACCACAGACAGGTTCCACTCCACCTAAGCAAAGAAACCACATGACTCAATGATAATAGTCTCATAGTGATCTATTCCAACAAAAAGTTCTTGAGTTTTCCGAAACCTTGTAAGGAATTAGAATTCATAGTGAAAACATTTGTCATTTTTTATTTGAAATGGAAATGACAAACCACACCATACATCAGCACAGGCGTCAGAAAAGGAGGTCTACGGGAAGAGCTGTAGATGTCCTTAATAGATAGAGTTTATCAGAGGAAGTGGCCTGTGGGGGTGAGGATTTCAGAGGAACTAACTAAAGGTTTTATGACAGGGAAAACGGCATGTGTGAGTTATTTTCCAGACTAAATTTAGAATGCTTTTTTTTATTAATGTTATCATGTGACAAAGCTTGTGCTTATTTCAGGAGGAACGGCCGTCATGCGATGTGACGATACACCTGATACAGCATGTTTTTTGTGGTTTAGATGCGTCATGAGTGAGATCATGTCTCCAGTGCGCATGGTCAGTGGATTTCCCCAAAACTGTTAAATCCATCTGTAATCTTTCTTTCTTCTTTTTGTGTGTCATTAGGGTCATATACGGCGAAAGATGGAACTATGAAACACAGTGAAAATACCACAGGGGTGTAGAACACACTTACTGTCTGTTTCACTTCCCCTGGTTTGCTGCGTTACAAAATGTCCCAAACTTAACCTACAAGTCTAAACTAGTGTCTTGTGAAAATGATACAGCGCCTGTCATGTGAGCAACTTTTTAACCAAATGTCAACTATTTTAGCTACTTTTATATTCAGTTAGTTAGTTAAGTACTTATTGTTTGATAAACCTTTTAAATCAGATCTATTTTTTTTTAATTAATTGATAAAACCAAAGACATTACATGAATTAGAACTTGTACTAAAACGGTTTCATTTATTCATTGAACTAGTTAGTTATTGGTTGGTCAGGTACTTAGATTTCTGAACTAATTCAGAACAATTATCTCTTTAAACGTTAATTAATGAAATAAATAATATAAAATAAAGTTTTAAAAAATAATATTTATACTAATTATTTTTTTCATGTTTTTAGATTTTAGATTTTAGATTTTTTTTTTTAGATTTAAAAATGCAGGTATGTGTGAGAATTATTTAGGGTAGGGGACAGCAGATTGTACACTATAAAAACCATTACGCCTATAGAGTGTGTGTTTGTATTTCTATTTCTTTAGAGCCAGTAACACCTTGTTTTTAGGGGATGTACCGACGTTTCCTTTACAGACCATTTTGATCCTAATCATAGTTATTTTCTGTAATCAAAGATGCTGAGGTGGACAGATTTTTTTTATTTTATTTTTTTTTTTTTAGATTTCCGCTCTTTCATCTCTGACATTCACAGGATGGAACTTTGCAGTTGTCAAAACCCCAAAAAAATCAAGCATCACTATCACTATTAAGTATTACTCATACTTGTAACTCTAATGTTTTTTTTTCTGAATCGCTACTAATTACACACTCTCACGCATCTGGAATGCTTGTGTGCGTCATCAATTAGCAGTGTCAAAGCAGGATATTTACTATCTGCAGATCATCACTACCATTAGATCTACACTGCCTGTGCTGTACTTGGCTTTAAAACGGTTTTATGTGACTCAAATATTGACTCTGACTTTATTTTCTGCACAAGGTTGCAAGTCTGAGCGCGCCGCAGCGCAGAGCAAACAGACGACAGCATCACACGTCCGCAGAAACAAGGCAGACGTTTTTGTGGCTTCTAGATTTTATCTTGTACTTGATTGTCATTAAAATCCGCTGTCAAATAGTGCAAATAAACTTCAAGCAGACACTGCCGTAGATAAGATGACAATAAGAGTCATCCAGGCATTCACAAGCGCACAGAGACGTAAGATTCTGTCAGAAGCTCAGATTTGTGATTCTTATCTGTTGCTGTTAGCTAAACATTAGCGGCTATGAAGGATTAAACAGAATCAACAATATGTAGCATGTGGTATCACCATATTTAATATTTGACTCGATTGAAAACGAATCTGTGAGGAATAGAGTAGTATAGTAGTATAGCGAACAAATAGGCTACCACAATAATGTGTGTTGTCATGTCAAAGGTATTATAAATATGGTTTAGGCTACAGGATTATGCACAGAATTCTCACTACTGACAATTCATAGTAGAAATGCGTGTTATTTCTATTGGTTTCTATGATGTATAAAGGGGTTTGCACTTATGCTGCATTCACGCCATATCGTAATTACCGTAATTTCGAGATGACAACATGTGACGTTCTACTCGGAGCTGTTCACGTCCTC
>JAHKKF010524670.1:0-28274 GCA_019740295.1 Labeo calbasu | reverse complement strand
GTGTCACCTGTGCTACTACTGACCTTAGGGCTGGCCAGAGCAAAGCTGCCCTGGGCTTTGCTTCTGCTGCTCGTAACTCGACTGTCCTGTGTGTCTGCGGGCTGACTGACTAGAGGGGTCGAGGAGGTAGGGTTGGCTGACGGGGCCTTGCCCAGTCTCTGCAGTACACCCAGTTTGGGTGTCCCCTCCTGGGTGGAGGAGGAGGTAGAGGAGGAGATTGGTGGTGTGCCTTCAGATGAGGGGAGTTTGTACTTTGCACCTAGGCGGCGCAGAGTGAGGGGTTTGGCAGATACAGTCTCTTTTTTAGACGTGGGTGGGGGTCGTTTGAGGACGCCGGCATATTGCAGCACAGAGCCCTCGCCGTCACTGTCATTGTCCTCGAATGCTTCTACAACAGCCTTTCCTCCACTCTCTTCATCTTCCTCTGCTTCACCCAGTCGGCTAAACACACCTGTTGGTTGCTACATGAAAAATAAGACAGGAAGACCGTGATGTGAAAAATCAGAATATTTAAAGAGATACTGGTAACAACACTTTATAATATATTTACATCAAATAATACTTTTTATAGCATTTATTCATTTAGGTTTATGTTAATTTCTACATTTTACTACCAGTCAAAAGTTTTTGAACAGTAAGATTTTTAATGTTTTCTTAAGTCTCTTCTGCTCGCCAAGCCTGCATTTATTTAATCTACAGTACAGCAAAAACAGTAACACTTTGAGATATTTGTTTCTACTTAAAATAGCCGTTTTCTATTTGAATATATTTTAAAATGTAATTTATTTCTGCGATTAAAGCTAAATTTTTAGCATCATTACTCCAGTCTTCAGTGTCACATGATCCTTCAGAAATCAGTCTAATATGCTGATTTGCTTTTCAAAAAACATTTACTACTATTATTATTATTATTATTATTATCAATATTTAGAACAGCTGAGTATTGATCAAAAGTGATGATAAAGACATTTAAAATATAACAAAAGATTTCTATGTCAGATAAATGCTGTTCTTCTAAAATTTCTATTCAAAGAAACCTGAAAAAAAAAAAATCTACTTAGCTGTTTTCAACAATCAAATCAGAAAATTAGAATGACTTCTGAAGGATCATGTGACTGGAGTGATGATGCTAAAAATTCAGCTTTGAAATCACAGGAATAAATGACATTTTAAAATACATTAAAATAGAAAACAGTTATACTACCACATTTCAAAATTTTGCTGTACTTTAGATAAAATTTAAAAAAAAAAAAATGCTGGCTTGGTGAGCAGAAGAGACAAAAAAAAAATAATTAAAAAAAACATCAAAAACTTTTGACTGATAGTAAATACTAATACATTTATAACATTTTAAGTTTAAATTTTAAGTATAAATCAACATTAGTTAATGTATTATCAACAAACAAAAATTAATAATAGTACATGAAAGATTTAAAGAGATTAAAATTATTCTCTAAAATTATTCTCGTAGCTTCGTAAAATTACGGTTGAACCACTGATGTCACATGGACTATTTTAACAATGTCCTTACTACCTGTTTGGGCCTGAACATGTCAGTTGCCTAGCTGTCTACGCAAGGTCAGAAAGCTTTTGTATTTGATCAAAAATATATAATACAATAAATATAATATAATATATAAAATAATATAATTTGTGTTCCAAAGATGAACAAAAGTCTTACAGGTTTGGAACGACATGAGGGTGAGTAATTAATGACAGAATTTTAATTTTTAGGTGAACTATCCCTTTAAGATTAACCTAGATTAATCAATGATCTAAAAAACAATTCTTAGTGTCTGGGTTTTTACGGTCTTGCTTATTCTTTA
Organism: Labeo calbasu; assembly: GCA_019740295.1. Lineage (NCBI taxonomy): Eukaryota > Metazoa > Chordata > Actinopteri > Cypriniformes > Cyprinidae > Labeo > Labeo calbasu. The sequence goes on along the minus strand of JAHKKF010524670.1, from coordinate 26,448 downwards.
GACAAAATCAATGCAACACAATTTCTCACCTTATTGGCTGAGGTGGTGTCTGCCTTAGACTCTGCCCCAAGTCTATCAAACACTGAAGTACGCTTTAAAACTTTAGCTGCAGCAATGAAAAGAAAAATTATAAGATCAATCTCATCTGTATCATTTCAATTTTTCACTTCGGCTGTTCTAATTTCAACAGTTCAAATTACAGCAATATCGTATAAGCTTGAAGACTTAACAGATATACTATCTCAGGGCACCTTTCTTGGCCTGCTGTTCCAGGATGCGACGAGTGCGAGCTGTTGTGCCTTTTGGCATGTTTATGATATATTTCCCCTCTATTTCTCTTGTGACTCGCCGGCGCTTCACTTGCAACCCATTTTCTTCTGCTGGCTTGCTGGGCACTGTGAGAGAGTGGAAAAAAAAGAAAGTAAATCATCCTGTTCCATTTAAAGAAACAGTTAATCCAAAGACGTATTCTACTGTTTGGGGTCAGTAAGGTTTTTTTTTTTAAGCAAGGATGAACTACATGTATCAAGAGTGACAGTAAATACTTCTACATTCTACAGTGCATCTAGAAAGTATTCACAGCCCTTCACTCTTTTTGCATTTTGTTATGTTACAGGCTTATTCCAAAATGGATTAAATTATTTACTTCAAAATTCCACAAAAAATACCCCATAATGACAACATGAAAGAAGTTCATCACATGTACATAAGTATTCACAGCCTTTGCCATGACACTAAAAATTGAGCTCAGGTGCATCCCGTTTCCACTGATCATCCTTGAGATGTTTCTACAACTTTATTGGAGTCCAACTGTGGTAAATTCAGTTGACTGGACAGTTCATTGGACAGGCAAACCTGTCTATAAAAGGTCCCACAGTTAACATTGCATGTCAGAACACAAACCAAGCCATGAACTCCAAGGAATTGTCTGTAGACCTCCAAGACAGGACTGTATCGAGGCACAGATCTGGAGAAGGGTATATAATTTCTGCAGCACTGAAGGTCCCACAGTGGCCTCCATCAACGTAAATGGATGAAGTTTGGAATCACCAGGACTCAACTAAATTGAGCGATCGAGGGAGAAGAGCCTTAGTCAGGGAGGTGACCAAGAATCCGATGGTCAATTTGAAAGAGCTCCAGTGTTTCTCTGTGGAGAGAGGAGAACCTTCCAGAAGTACAACCATCTCTGCAGCACTCCACCAATCAAGCCTGTATGGTAGAGTGGCCAGACGGAAGCCACTCCTCAGTAAAAGGCACATGACAGCCTAACTGGAATTTGCGAAAAAGGCACCTGAAGGACTCTCAGACCATAAGAAAGAAAAATTCCATGGTCTGATGAAACAAAGATCGAACTCATTGGCCTGAATGCCAAGCAGCATGTCTGGCGGAAACCAGGCACCGCTTATTACCTGGCCAATATCATCCCTAAAGTGAAGCATGGTGGTGGCAGCATCATGCTGTGGGGATGTTTTTCAGAGGGAAAGATGAATGCAGCAATGTACAGAGGCATTCTTGAAGAAAACCTGCTCCAAAGCATTCTGGACCTCAGACTGGGACGACGGTTCATCTTCCAACAGAACAATGACCCCAAGCACACAGCCAAGATAACAAAGGAGTGGCCCAGCCAGAGCCCAGACTTGAACCCAATTAAACATCTCTGGAGACATCTGAAAATTGCTGTGCACTGACACTCCCCATCCAGCCTGATGGAGCTTGAGAGGTCCTGCAAAGAAGAATGGGAGAAACTGCCCAAAAGTAAGCGTGCCAAGCTTGTAATAGGGGCTGGCCGACGTGTGTTTTTAGGGCTGATACCGATTATTACAGATCAAGTAGACCGATAACTGATATTTTGAACCGATATATGCGTCTAGTGTAATTTGAATTAATGTCAAAATTAAGAATAACAAGGGCTCTGATGAAAACTGCCTTCCCTGGTGTTAATTGAGTGTAGAAATCCCACACTGCACTTCTTTCTCTTGTCTACCTCTGTGCATCCATCTACAATAAGGGTAATATAAAGACAGAGTTAAAAATGGGGCCACTGCATCCCTGCTGCCTGTATGCTTCATGATTAAGCCTATGAATACTGTACTACAGCTAAACAGCTTGGGGAAATGTAAGTATTGGCTTCAATAATTTACATGTTAGAAATGTATGTGTAATACCGTTACCTCTCGTAATTCCTCATTAATTAAAGTAGAGTTGACTATTCAATTCATCTAATGCACATCAATGGATTAACTTAAAAAAACAAAAACAACAATGTATATAAGTGTAAATATTTTAATTGTCTTCACAGCTCCATTGTTGAAGTTGTTAAGACCACTATTTTCATGAAGCTATAACAATAATAGCCTATTATAGGCACACTTAGTTCAATAGCCTATTGAAATGTATACATTTTGTCATCATTTTGTGCCTATGTGACACTAGAAATTTCAGTTAGTTTTAATTTAGAGTACAGTGCAAATTAAGGCATAAAACAATTTCATTTATCTTTTAATCAAATGAGAGTTAAACACATTCTTTTTGACAAACAAAGGGGTTTACTATTAAAATTGATGATTATTCTATTAAACAAAATTGTAATAATTGTTGTAGTAGTAGTATTACGTATATTCTACTGCACCACAGTAATATATCTCTGAAAATTTAAGCTAAACAGAACTTATATTTTGACGGGTTGCCATGAGGACCTTTTGAGTTTCTGTAGCCAATTATATATGACATGACGATTTACTGAAACAGTCAAATGCTCATGAAGTGACCCTCAGAGCAGATCTGGAGATGTTGTTCATGTATTTATGTCCTCATATAGTGATACAACAGATGCGGCTGAAATCACCGCGAGTATCATCACGCGCTTCCTTATGTGTATAAACAACTGTGCGTCTGTTCCATTCACATTCACAGAAACACGCAGAACATGGTATTTTTGCAGCTTAATATTTACAGACACTAGTCCATATCATGACTCAATTTAGGCCAAGAGTACTACTGCTGACCTACTCTTGATTAACTCCTCCAAACTTTAACAAACTCCGTGACATTAAATTTAAACAGAAAATTCCATTTATGACTGGATTCCGCAATTTCGTCTGCGTTTTCCGCATCGCGGAAATCATAGATAATATTGAGGTGTTTTGCAACTTCGGTGTGTCGTTAGTGGATTGAGATTTATTGCAACTTCAGCAATGTCTGCTGCTGCCTTAACTTTGAGAGACAACTGATGCATGAGTGTTTACTGAAGCCTCAGGTTAGCAAGCGCTTTCAGTGTGAGAGAGTGGTCCGTGTTGATTGGTCGGACTCGTGACTCTCAACAAATCAGATTGGCGGTGGGCGGAGATAGCTCTCGGCCACAGAGTGGTGATTTCCGACAAGCTGCATCAGCATTAGAGCCAAATAGCACGTTTCAAAATGAAACTATTTTTTGGCGAATCGGCTTTGAAAATGACCGTTATTGATAATCATAAAAGTGCCTAATATCGGCCAGGCCCATAACCGGTTGACAACTAGCTTGTAGCATCATACTCAAGAAGACTTGAGGCTGTAATTGGTGCCAAAGGTGCTTCAACAAAGTATTGCGCAAAAGGATTAAGATTTAAAACAAACTTCTTTCATGCTGTCATTATGGGATACTGTTTGTAGAATTTTGAGGAAAATAATGAATTTAATCCATTTTGGAATAAGGTCTGTAACGTAACACAATGTGGAAAAAGTGAAGCGCTGTGAATACTTTCCAGATGCACTGTATGTACAAAGTTTCTATGTCAAATAAATACTGTTAACCTAATCAGACTAACCTGTTTTGGCACTGGCATTGGAGACCGTTACTGAAATTCGGTTGTCAGGGCGCCGAGCAGGCGTGCTTGGTGGGGAGTCCCGGCTCAGAGCATTGGCGATCATGCGTGTGGCAGCTGTCAGAGGAACATGAACATTACCAGAGCTACAGATTCAGCCCACTCAAACAAAGATAAATCATTCCCTGTATGAGCAACCAGTTGAAGAACGGCAGAGAAACTGTCAGCTTAGGACACATGACACAAATGCAAAACAACTTAATACTTACGAGTGTTAGCAGTACGTCTCAGTTCAGCCTGTACACTAGTCTGTCCAGACGAAATGGCCTCGGTTGTCATTTTACACATATCCTGCATTAAAAGGATAAAAGATGATTATTTCACATTTAGAATAATGAAGCATGCCAATGGATGTGCATGCAAGAAAAATAAGAAAACCTTTAGTTTTCAACAAATAACACTTTATGATAAGGTCTATTAGTTAACATTAGTTAACTACTTTAGTTAACATGAACTAAGAATAAACAATACTTCCACAGCATTTATTAATCTTAATGTTAATTTCAACATTTACTAATACATTATTAAAATTCACAAATCAGAAGTACTTATTACCGTTTGTTGATGCACTGTGAATTAACATGAGTTAAAAGTGAACGACTGTATTTTCATTAACTAACATTAACAAAGATTAATAAAGTCTGTAATAAATGTATTGTTCATTGTTTGTTCATGTTAGTTAATTAACTAATGGAACCTTACTGTAAAGTGTTACCGGTAGATATGTTTGTTACATTGTCGGTACATACCTCTGTTTCTTTTTGTATTAAACAGTGGTTTATATATATATATATATATATATATATTTTTTTTTTTTTTTTTTTTTTAACAATACCATTTGCACTTACCTGTCTATACACATGCTTTGCATGTTTGAGAATGGCTATGATGTCCCCGATGACTGTAATTCCCAAGTCCATCATTATTTCCTTACTGAGGTCCATGAGCATGGTTTTCTGAATCCTGAAAAAAGAAAAGTAGAATCAAAATCAGCTTTATTTGCCAAGTGTGTGCTTTTTTTTTTTTTTTTTTTATGGTGCTCTTGGTACATACATGCATACTTACATACATACATACATACATGACATGAGAACAGAAAACATTTAAATAGTAAAACTTAATAAATAATAACAATAATAATAATAATAATGTGTATGAATCTGGAACAGAAGATTTATGTGCAGATTTGTGCATTATTTACTCTATATACAGCTGTATAAATAAAGATATTTGTGTATGTATTTACATAATACTTAAAGAGGCAATAGTTAGAGATGGAAAATGAATTACAAAAGAGAGGTAGAGAGGTAATGATTCCTGTGTTAGCTGTTTAAGCTGGAGATAACATGTTTTTATGCTTAGATGTTCTAGTGCACAGAGATCTGTAGCGTCTGCCTGAGGGGAGAATTGCAAACAGGTTGTGTCCGGGGTGAGAGAGGTCTGTGATGATGTTTCCTGCCCGTTTCTTCACTCTAGAGTTGTACAAATCCTGAAGGTTAAGCAGGTGCACACCAATGATCCTTTCTGCTGTCCTAACAGTCCACTGCAGTCTTATATCTGATTTGCTGGCTGACCCAAACCAGACTTAATATAACAGCGGAGTAAAACTGTGACATTTGTGCCTGTGGCAGAATTAACTTTAAAGTAGTTGAAGCTTTTACCTTTTGTTCAGAATGTTGTCTGTTCACATTTCAGAGAAGGACAGATTTTGACTGTTCAAAATGGTGAGAAAACATCCAAGTAAAGCACACATAAGCAGACATGAGATGGATCCTTTACTAAACCAGATGAACCAGTTTATTTCTCTTTGGACATGTTCACTACATTGTCGACATTTACATGGACAGACATCTTTTTTTCTTTTAAATTAGAATGAAAACATTCTAATGAATCGGAATGTAGCGTCTAAATAAATCAGGTTGATGTGCATGTTTATATATCATAAGCTTCATATCAGATTTGATCTTTTGGCACACACACATTGCACTAATATACAGAGTTTCCCACTGTCTGCACATACTGTTCTCCCACCATTGCTTTTTTCTTTGTTTTAAAGAGTAGAACTAATATTTATCTTGGGTCTTAATGAGGAGACAAGCACGCTTTGTGCTGTGCTGTTTATATTTATCAAGCCGTAAAACTGCCTATTCCTGTAGCCAAAACAAGCTGTCTCTGGATGAGAGACGTGAGGACTGAAGTGGAAAGAGAATTTTAGAATAACATGACAGTCATTCACAACACTTCATTCTACAAAAACAACAGCTCGTTCCACGCGTCATGCCTCAATACCACATTACTATGTCACTGCACAAACGCAGTACTTTCCAGTTACGGTGTTTACATATCCTCTGGATTGGACTAGAAAAGGTCTACACCACCCCTTCCATTCACATTGAGCTCAACTGGATCGGTTAAGTTGTTTACATGAAGACTTTTCAATCCGACTGAGCCATCAGTATGATTACTAACGGATTATTAGGTTGCATGCAGACGTAGCCAGTGAAAGGCAATGATTTGTTTTTACCTGTTATCAACAAATGACACAGCGTAGTTGACAGCCAGTCCAGGAGGGATCCCAGCATCTTTGAAGAACTGGATCCATTCTGAGGTGGCTAAAGAAAGAAAACACAGTGATTATACGCATTATGAAGAACACCATACATATTGAATCAAAAAGAAACGTCTATATTTTTGTTACAAAGTGACTGTAAAATTAAAACTGTCAGCAATGTCACACTTATTATGGTCAATACCACTCTACTTCATGTCTTATTTGTTTAGCATCTGCAGACAATGTTGTGAAGTGTTAAAAAAATGTTGTGAATGGACTCAAAACACAAAAATAGCTATTTTGACGGGTTTTGACCAATTTTTACTAATAACAACTATAACTCCATTGATCAAAAATTTATTTTTTAAATTTCGTATTTGACATTAATTGGATGACAGTGTGTTTTCATATGTGACCGTGGACCACAAAACCAGTCGCAAATAGCATGGGTATATTTGTAGCAATAGCCAAAAATACACTGTATGAGTCAAAATTATCTATTTTTCTTTTAAGCCAAAAATAATTAGAATATTAAGATCATGTTTCATGAAGATATTTTCCTTCTGTAAATATATTAAAACTTAATTTTTGATTAGTAATATGCATTGCTAAGAACTTAATTTGGATTTGGACAACTTTAAAGGCGATTTTCTCAATATTTTGATTTTTTGGCACCCTCAGATTCCAGATTTTCAAATAGTTGTATCTCGGACAAAAATTGTCCTAGCCCAACAAACCATACATCAATGGAAAGCTTATTTATTCATTCTAGGAGACAAACAAAAAAAAGTGTTGCAAACCCAACATGGAAATGAGGTCAGCAGCATATGGGACATGCATGACAAAGAGAGAACACATGGTCAGCCAGAGCAGCTGCACAAGTGTTATTTTTAAAGCCGTGAGTCTTGTGCCTGTAACTGAATTCTCCTGCTCAAGGCTGTTCACAAGCCTAACAAAACTATCTGAATGGATACAGTCAAAATGAATTTACAACAGAAAAATAAACCTTAGATGTCCAAAGGTTTATTTCCATTTAAGATTAACCAGCTAACAGGAACATTCAGTGTTCAGTACTTAAGTCTTATTACTATTATTATTATTATTACTGACCCTGGACCACTAAAGTACCAGGGGTATATTTTTATCAATACAGGTCAAAACGGTCAAAATGATCATATTAAGCAAAGATCATGTTCCACAAAGATATTTTGTAAATTTCCTACCGTAAATACATCAAAACTTAATTTTTGATAAGTAATACGCATTGCTAAGAACTTCATTTTGACTAGTTTAAAGGTGTTTTTCCTCAATATTTTGCACCCTCCAATTCCAGATATTCCAATAGTTGTCCTATCCTAACAAACCATACAGCAATGAAAAGCTTATGTATAAATGAAAAAAAATACCCTTAGGACTGGCTTTGTGGTCCAGGGTCACATATTATTAACGGTCTATTACAGTACCTTTCTGAAAAACAGTTTCAAACCAACTAAAATAGTTTGCTGGTCTAAGACTGTTCAAGTACAGCTGGTTCAGCTGGTCAGCAAACTAGTCTCACAGCTGAAAAGTTGCCAAAATACTTTCTTAAATCAACCAACAGATTTCTCTGCTTTGATATTTCATAAATGTGTTCTTTCCACAGTGTATAAAACAGTTCTTGCTTTACACATACTTTCTGCCACTATCATTTTAAAAATGTGAACATAATAAGACCGCGTAAAATGACTGTTACTAAATTACACGATACAAAATTATTTAGCTTTAAACGCTAATATGATATCTCAAAGCACGTCTGTGTGATATACATAGCATATAAATAATAACATTAATAATAATGTTGTGCCTTAACGAGACAATAGTACTGCAGTGCCCGTGCGTGGCCTGTTTTCATTGAACCAAGCCGCAGTATTGCGCTTTAGCTCTTTGTGAAGACCATATCTTAACCTCCACAAGACATTCTTCCCTGAATTTCCCACCACGGATAGTTAGATGTTAATTTAAGCATCTTTGCGGACCTATATAGTGACCATATTCCATACATAAGGGTCATTTCTTTCTCTTACCTGTTGTGACGGTCGCCATCTTCCCAGGGAAAAACCGACGCGTTGCGGAAATCTTGTGACGTAACATCCTCTCCGTCTTCGGAACAAATCGGCTGACCCGAATGTTCCGAATAAGCCGAGCAATCACTGGCTCCAAAACATGTCTTGTTCAACATTCTGTTGCTCCAGTCGGTCAGTTTGTGTGTAATAGCCGGCGCCATAACAATTTGAAGTTTGTTATTAAACGGAATTTTCCATGACAGCCTCAGTCACCTTTTATTATATGGAAAAGAGATGCAAGACAAGTGAATGGCGACATTCTGCCCTTTCTTTTTCATCCGTGAAAAAGTCTCACGATCTTATAACAACATCAGGGTAAACAAGTTATGATAACATTGTCATTTTTGGTGAAAATACACTTAAATTTGATGTCTGGCTAATTGTATTGTGCAAAATGCTATTTCTAATTTATCCAGTAGAGGGAGGTAAAATCTCATTAATACATGTCCCTGATGGCGTGTTTAACTGTGGGTTTTCGTTCTTATAGATGCCAAGGACGTCGAAATATGATCATCCTTGTGCGAGAGATAAGTATAATTACTTATTTTTAACTTTTTTTTTTTTTTTTTATTAGTTATTTATGTCTTTACATGTTTTACACTGTTTTTGTCAAGACTTTTGCTAGCAATACATCTGTGAACCTCGGTTTGAAAACTGGTAAGAGCAGCCAAAACAATAATTATTTTAATATTTACCATTTTCTGTTGAGACGTTAAAGTATACACTGTAAGAAAAAAAGTGAAAAAAACGGAAAAGATCCCGGTAATTTTCTGACAGGACATACCGGTAAGTTTACAGGCAATTCAACCGTAAAACACAACACAATGCAACGCATAAATCAAAATACACGCAAAACATCTCTCATTTCTTTCACATTAACAGTACATTATAGGCTGTATTTTTACAGACTTGACAGAACATTTGGATAAAGAGAACAGGTAGGAAATCTTTGTGAATATGTTTATTTTGTAGACATTTCCTTTACAAGAAAAATTGGACGTCATACAAAGATATTAAGATAGGACAGTACACCAAGATTTCACAGTCTATGTAACAATATGAAATGTCCTTCTCCATTCATTAAAGGGCTAGAAATATAGCATAAAGTGAAATGAAATGGAGAAAGGGTGAAAAGAGAAAAGATGTAGAACGGCGGATTATATAATTCACAAGGGTTGTTCAGTATGTATTAAATATGCTGTTCAATATGAGAACTTGGAGCAGTCATGGCGAGCACTCTAAAAATCACGAGTGTCCTAAACCCATAACGTCAAATCTCCCAGACACCTCTGTCATCGGCACTCTTAATCAAGAATATACAAAGACAAACAGTATTGAAAAAGCACCATATAATTTCTGAAATGTTATGTGATGATCCTTATTACACCTAACTTTCATTTCCCTTCAAAAAAGGCAAAAAACAGACAGGTCAGCCCTCTTTCTTTTCAATTTTTTTGAACAAGTGGTTGTAACATTAGACTAATATTTCACTCATTTTATACTGAAGGCAATCTTCAAATGTGCATTAGAAAGTGAAAAAGTTCACCTATCAAATGACACTTATCATAAACCCGAGAGGTACTGACATTTTACATCTTCATAATGCATAATAACCATTCCGTCATTGAGGTCTCAGCAGAGTAAATCATACGTAAGGTAAACTGGAAAGACAAAACAAATTGTCTCAATTCTTCACTGTGACACTGTAGCATAAGGAACGAATTTCATCATACAATTCAGTTGATTTGCTACATGGATCTCCTAGAGTATCTGATATATTGCATTCCCCTGTGTGAATTTGAAAATACCTAGGACGTTCATAGCTTGCGCAGCTCAATCTAAACAAGGAGTTTTTGCAAAGTGGAAGACCACAGAGTCACTGATACTGTATCGTTTAACCAACATCTCCTTATGCTATCATATCAGAGTCAGATACAGTAACAAAATGTTTTGGCGTAGGAGTAACAAAAGCACCAACAGCTAAAAAATAAAAATAAAAACAACATAAAACTGTTGTGACACACAATAAAGTCTTCTGAAGAAAAGTTGAACTGATATCAGTGTAATGGAGCATGGAGCTGTGCTTTCTAATAACGTCCCGCTTTGTGAAATCACAGCTCTGGCTTCATTACGTCACCATAATTCAGTTTTCAATGCCAAATGAGAACGTAATATCATCAAACGGCTCTGTCGGACAGAGCTCACGCAGTTGTCTCCATTTCTGCTTAAATTTGATCCTCTGGGTCTAAATTCAACCAACAAGACAATGGTGCACCTGTGTATATAAATGTAGCATGAAAAGGCATTTCGATTTAAACATCTGTACAAATATTATCATTTCCACCCCATAAAATACTCCACACACTGAAGCCAAAGTCAAGAACAATGGACCTCATCTGATTGTAAAATACTTCCCATCTGTGTATGACGTTGGCACGCATGAATTAATTAGGGCTGGTTGAAAGTTGTCCATCAAGCCCTCAATATCACACGCACGCAAAAGCCAAAGGGCAGACAGCACACACTGGACATGATAAATCAATGCAACACACTGCTTGAGAAACACGGCTGAATATTTGGAATACATTGAGACACTCAATTCATATCTTCTTTGTTTTTTTCTTTAGCGTATTTATTGATGTTTTTATGCATTTATAGATATTTTGCGTCCAGTGTGTTTTGTCCACAGGGGCTGATGAACAACCTCATTGACAAATCAAGCATAGCACAAATCTGCGATACATATATATATATATGCACCACAGTTTCAATACAGTCATCATACATGTTACACATTTCGAATGAAAGGCAGTGACAATGCTTTTCATATTAAGGGAAAGGCGGGCTGTTATTGTTTATTATAATATATTTTTGTTCTTTTAGAAAAATATCTATGTTTAAACCAAAACCAAGTGCATCAAGCTCTCCCTTCTGTTTTCATTGACAAAAATAACATTTTCTGAACATTCATACATTACATTACAATCATTGTATATATATATACACACTGAATATGTATATATATGCATACATAATATATATTTTTATATATATATATATATATAGTTCTAGACATAAAAAAGTTTCATAGTGCACAACATGCCTGTTTAGTTGCCAACATGAGATAACTATGAAATCATAATAATAATAATAATAATAATAATAATAACCATAATAACAATATTCGTGATAACTGCAGTAAGACGACAGTAACAGATAGAAGGAGCAGCTAACAGCCCCACAAAATTCTTCCATTTGGCAGCAACGACACAATCAAGAGCAAAAGAGAAAAAGCATAATGAAAAATCAGTAACTCAAAACATCAAAAACATTCACAGGAAAGTAAACGGTTCATATTCAAAAGCACATCCCGTCCTTTAGGTTGGCCACCGTTTCGTGTTCCTTCCATCCGCAGCCGGCATTTGTGCTTTTTTTTCCATTTGAACAACATCATCATCAACAACAACAACCCCCTTAAAGAAAGAAATCAACTGGAGATGTAGTACTCTGTGGCTTCCATTCACAATCAAAGCCTAGAGCTGTGCTAAACCACATCCACAACTCAAGGACTATGTCGAGGACTTTAAGAAGCACAGAGGCCACTCATCCAAAACCAAGAGGTTGTCCTTTTTTTTCTTTTTTTTTTCTTTTTTTTCTTTTTTCTTTTTTGGTTGCTCATTATAATGCTCTTCAAACACAGAGTGTCAAGCCACTCTTGTATGTTATCACCAGATAAGCCACTTGAGAGATCAGAGTTAATACTATCATTGAAACACAGAATGAAACAAACAGGGAAAAGGGCGAGCACGGTGCGAAAGCTTTCAGAGGACCAGTGGACCATCTCATACCTCCACATTCCCAGGGCTCTCCAAAACTCCTCCGCTGGCCTCGTCAAAGTCTAGCCAGCGTGTCTCCGCTCATCCAAAATCAAATCCTCAGTGCTGAGGAGAAACAAAGAGTCCCGTTCCTTAAGCCAGCGTGGTGGCATCTTGAGATGGCATTTGATCTGCGCGCTGCGGCTGGTTAGTTTAGATTTTTTTTAAATGTCTGAGGTTCCACTGTGGGCCGGTCCTTGCGAAGGGAATTTGTGGTGTTGGGGTGTGGGCTGGCTCTCACTCAAGGTTCCATGGGCTTTCAGGGTCCAACGGGCTCTCAGGGGCCGAAGACTTCCGAGAGAACCAGAGGTACATAGAGACAGGAGAGAGGAGAAACAGATGTGGAGATGGACAACGGAGGGAGAAACAATAGAGAGAGATAGGTACTGTAGCTAGAGTGTGTGGTCATGTCCTTTTGTCACAGGAAGAGGTGTGGATGGACTGGATGGAGAGAGAAAGGGTAGCAAGGTAGCCCGGAACGCAAAACAAAACCAAACGAAAAACCCACAAAGCAGTTCTGTGCCCCCTTTTTGGCTTAGACAAATACACAGCAGGCACCTGGCGTGGACAGAGAGAGAAGGAGGGAGATGGTACACCAATGTAAGCCAGAGCGAGAAAAGATAAAAGCAAGGGGGAGTGCGCTGATGTGCTTTTATTTGTATGTCAAACGGATTTGAATGTCTATGACAATTTAAGTGAGTGTGTGCGAGTGTGTGTATGGGCTAATGACTCATCTTGATATTAAGCCTGAATTCATTGTGAATTAATATACACTTACATCATTTGATGAAGTCACTCAGACGCTAACGCATCTGGGCCTCGCAAGGTTTCAAATCGAAAGGCTTTAATGTAATCGATCAGTACAACGTCTGAGAGGTGTCGTGTTTGAATTTGAACGTGTGCGTGCGTTGCTGTCGACAGGCAAGCAGAGGCAGAGAGACGCAGAGCTCTCAAAGTGCAAGAAGCGAGGGTGAGTTCAGGGAATCAGAGGACTGATCGCTGCTGCTGGTTCGCTGGTTAGCGCTGGCCCCGCAGGCTCCCTCTGGGTAGGTGAACACAAATGAAGATGTGTATGAGGGGATGTAGCTGCCGGCGTCAGGGTTACCGCCACCGTCGGCAACAAGGCACGGGCCGTCCGGCGCCGGCTGGCCCTGCCCATAGAAAGAACTAGAAAAGGCTACCTCCTGCATCATCCCTTGCTGCTGTTGTGCTGGGGCTGGCTGTGTCTGCGTGGGCTGTGAAACCGGGACGTGGTGGTGGTGGTGGGACGAGTAGGCGGGCGGCAGGTAGAAAGTGTCCTCCTTCACAGTCAAACCCACCACGGAGACCGAAGGCGCCTGCGGGGACGTCTGCGGCAGCGGCGCGGGGGGCTGGTCCTGATAGGGAATCTTGCAGCCGGGCTGGTGGGCGACCAGTACGAACTCCAGGCGCTCCTTCTCCTTCTGCAGCTCAGATATCTCGGCCTCTAGCTCGGCCTTTTCCTCCTCCAACATGTCTGTCTCCTTGGGTCGGAGACACAAGAGGAGGACACAAGGGGACAGAGATTATATGATCACATGAAATGAGGACAAAACACACGTTGCTATAGTTTCAGAGAGCAACAACCAAATAAACTTGGGGAAAATGCCGCTTTCTTAATTGCAAACTCAGTTTCCCACAGTATAATTAAGGTGGGTTTATACGCTCTTTGTTCTAATTACAATGCAGCATAATGCATATGTGTGTGTTGGAATCATTTACAAACTAAATGATTGTTATGAGCAGATTGGCATGTTACGAATTTGGTAATTATAATGCCTTTGCATTTATGGATAAAATATTGTAATTATATGTAAGTACAGCATCGCTCACCGACTGCAACCTGTCTGTGAGTTCACGCCGTCTGTTCCTACACTTAGCGGCGGCCAGTTTGTTTCTCTCCCGTCTAACGCGTCGCTTCTCCTCCTCCTCAGGGGTCAGCTGGGAACGGAACAAATTTAGTATCTTATTAAACCTTGTGTCTTGTAGATTGTTTTTGAATCAAAATGTCAAATGACTAACTATACTGTCACTCACCGTTTCATCCCGTGCACGGCGGCGGCTCCGAGACTGTCTCACCGGGCCAGGAGTATCAGAGCTTGGTGGGGTGAAGCCTCCACCAGACGAGAAGCTTGGGCCTGGCAGGTCATAGGGATCCAAAGCAACAGGCTGCGTCATGGTGCTGGAGCCCGTGCCGCTTTGCCCGGGTGCCACGGAGGAGATGAGAGTGGGCTGCACCAACCACTGCAGATCCTGGCTGGTGGTGATGGCCGTCACTGTGGGCACAAATGAGCTGGGCATGTCCACCCCTGCCCCGGTGCCAGTTGACCCTCCACCCACCCCTACCCCGCCAGTGGCAGATACACACTCCTGGAAACCAAACACATAAACAGTATATAACTATGAGCCCCACCAGCTTGCCATAAACAAGGCTGTTATTGTTAACCAAAACCATAAAAAACATTTTTATTACTTGAAGCAAAAATTTAATGTGAAAATCAAGTCAAGGCAACACTTTTAATTTTCGTTTAGTTTAAAGAGATTACACAAAAATGATAATTCCGTCATCCATGTCTCACCCTGAAAAACTGTTCTTCCAAACCTGTATGAGTTTTATTCTTCTGCTGAACATGAAAAAATATATTTTGAAGAATATGTGTACCCAGACAGTTGACGGTTGGCAATGACCTCCATAGCATATTGTTTCTGAGCTATGGAAGTCAATAGGGACCATGTCAAGAAACTGTTTGGATACCCACATTCTACAAAATATCTTCTTTTATATTCAACAGAAGAAAGAAACTCATACAAGTTTGGACTGTCATAAAGGAGGAAAAATGATGACAGAATTTTCATATTTTGGTGAGCTTTAACTCCTTTAACTTGAAGTACTGAAGTACCTTTAACTTGAAGTACTGAAAATCTAAAATGAAATAAACGAATAAAAATGACAAGACATTTACTAAAACATTTAATTAAACTGAAAATGAAAATTTAAATCTAAAATCTAATTCAAAATAATAAGAAAGAAAGAATAGTATGTAAGTGCTAGTAAAATACCACTTGCTGTAAAGCTGTATTTTCCTCCATGAATAAAGATCTTGAAAACAAAAATGAGTAAGGATAATGAAAACCAACAAAAACATAAAAAAAAGACATGGAGATTTCTGTTTTAAAGCTGTTTTAAAATTCCAAATGGGTTTCCAAATATAAGTGCCTAAACCTCGTTGATATTTAACGTTTTACATCTGTACACAGCTATTTAAATATGTTAGGGGGAAAAATCTATATTGGTAGAGTTTCTTTTTTTAGAAAAAGACGGCCCAGTGATGCCGGTCTGAGTTCCATGTTTCATTAATATTCATATAAAAGCGTGTTAGGCAAAGGCGCACGCAGTACGGCGTAGCCAATAAACGGCCTCGAATCACCCTCCTGTCTCTGTTCCTCCGCCCCCGTCACACCCCCGGTGTTCCCCTTAGCAACGCAACGTAACACTCCAAAATAGAACGCATTGACGTCACGCCGAAGTCTGAGAAGCGAGAGCAGAAGCGCTGAGCGCGGGGCGGAGCTTCGTGTGCGAACGTCGGAGAGTTCCACAGCTTTGTCATCTGTTTCGCGGCGTGCTGTAAACCCACCACGTTGCTACCGGCCTGATTCGGCGCGCATGCTGACTTGTCAGCATTCTATCTTTACACGTCTAAACGAATTCAAATGCATTCCGTTAGCAATGTAGCGGCATCCGCTTCTCTAACAGTAACAAGCACATCTCGCAGCTGCCGTGCTGTTTAGCAAAACACTCTTTTTATTGTACAGACTATGCTTAAATGTGAATAAATACTGTGACTTACTTGCGGTGCGCTGGTGGTGGGCGGACTCCCGAAGGATTCCACGGACGACAGGTACTGAGATTCAAGAGAAGGAGATGAGCTTCCACGGGAGCCGGTGTCGGGGTCTCCGGGGAACCCCTGAAACATCTCCCCGGTGGAGCCGAGAGAAGCCGAAACACCTACTGTGCCCGGCGAAAACGGGATATCACCTGTCACCCAACATAAGTTACACTGAAGCGCATTTTCGTCAGGACATCAGCTATTCGCTTGCGTTTGTAAACCGTAATGCATTATACATAAAATAAAATAAAAGCAAAATGGATGCATTATAATTGAAAGATTGTATTATATTAAAGTCACCTACCGTAGCAAGTTTTACTTGGAGTCTTCGTCAAGATGCCCTTAGTCTCTTTCCAAAACAGTTGCATTAAGACATCAATCCAGTTCCCTGCTGGAGGAAACTTCTAAATTCCAATAACACTTTCCAGGCCGTGGTACAATCCTTGAAATGTGCATTTATAAATCCATAAAATAATCCGCAATGTGTTTATTACAAACGGGAGTAGACGGTTGTTCTGTGTTTCGGCAGCAGCGCTTTCCTCTTGTGAATGAAGCCTGAGAACGCATTGTAAAGTAGGGAGTCCTGGCTCCGCCTCTTACTGGTGTTCCGCTGACGTAGGTGCCCATATATGGTCCAAAAGCAACTGTTTTTGTTTTCGGTATCCAAGCAATATGACGTGTAAGGGATTCCCTCACCCACAGAAAGAGACAGCTCGATCGCGGTCAAGAATAGGTACGTTTACTATTACTTCCACAAGATATTTTTAATTGTTACACGGTTTTCACAGACAATATTTAGAAACGACACATTTTGCAAATGATTTACGTCAAAAAAAATGCTTTTGCATAACAGCAGCTTTATGTCATTTTTATGCCATCATCAGGTTCAAACAAACGTTTTGTGTTCTAAAAATGCTATTTTTTCATTTAAATATAGAAGACGAGATTTAAACACCAGATTTAAACAGAAAAATAACAAACAAAAATATTGTGTACATAAAGAAACATGACACCATTGAAGGCTATTAAAAACGATAGAGTGCACAAAAATCCTAATGTCATATAATGTATCATAATGCCGTTTCCACTCGATTTTAGTCTGCTATTTTCATTTTATTTTTCATTAGATAAATTAAAAGTGGTCGATGAAGTGCAACGTTTTAACTTTGGCACAACTTTTAGACTACTTAACTGAAAGTCAGTTTTTTGTTGTTTTTGCTTTGTTGTTTTTAATTTTAGTGGGTTGACACTGTGTACAAATGTATATAAATGCAAACTACAGAGCAAGAGAAAACACACGAACAGTCGTAAAGCTAAAATTAAAAAAGAATATATTTTGCTGAGGTAGCGGTTAAGCACAGGAGGGAAGCCCGCTTTCAGCTGTTTGACTCCACTGTAAACTTTCTCACCGACACGCCCCACGGAATCCCCGATACACTGGAGCTTGCTTCGTCGCTAACGTTAACAGTCTTGAGAACCGGTCGGAGAAGAGATTTACATTGCCCGTTGTCTATACAGTTTGGGTAAGTTTGGGAACTATGTTTTTAATTCTTTGTTATTATCATTTATGTTAGTCTGTATATAAATGTGCTCACCACATATGTCAAAATATAAGAATGCTATATTAAAAATTTTTTTTTATTAAATTGTATAAATAGCATGAATATTAAACCAAGTGCATGAAGTGATTGAAATTCAATATATGGCGATTAACAGGACGTGTCAGTTTCGCACTCGCGTATTGTTCAGCAAAACAAAGCACTTATTATTATGCTTGATACGCTCGCCATTTACAAGAAGCCGTGTATGAGTTCCAAGTCGGGCAGTGGGCTGTAGTGACGGAAGTCATAGTGAGTGTCACATACTGCCACATTTCATCTCATGTAGGAACAAAGGTGATTCACTGCTCTGTGTGCAAGGAAATGAGTGTGGCTGCTTGTTATTAAGGTAAAACTCAAATAAACTTGGGAAGTGAAATATGCCGTGATAAAACGTTTGTACGCCGGTGTTGGTACACCTCGACGGTGGGGAAGGGTGGGGATAACAACAATTAGTCAGCAACACTTTAACGTCACCGGCGGAGAACGCCGTGTCCAGTGGCAGACATTATAACGACTGAACAGGAATGACTAATGCGGAGTACTTCGATGTGCGGCAAACATTTTACCAATACCCCACAGCACATTAAAAAACCGGTGGTTACGTCAGAGAAATTATATGTGGGATGCTTAAAGATAAGATAGATAGGGAGAAGTATCTATAGTTAGCTTTAAAACTGTGTGGCAGGTGCATGTTAATTTTTTACATGCAATTTAGCTAAGAAAAAACCGAGGATGAGCTGAAAAGTCATTATTTACTCACCCTAGTGTTGTACTAAACATGTATCACTTTTATTTCTCCCACAGACCTCAAAAAGTGATGCTAGACAAAATGACAGTCGGAGTCACCATTCACTTTCACTGAATGGTGACTAAGGCTGTCAGTCACTAACGCTCTGTCTTTCTGTTTAACAATAGAAAGAAATGCGTGCATGTTTGGAACAACGTTAGTGTGAGTAAATTATGACTTTTTAATTGTGGGTGAACTGTCTCTTTAATTTCCGTTGATTTAAACCATAACATTTCCATTCTAGTCAAGAAATGTACAGACAATACGATAATAAACAAACGTCTTTTAACCGTCGCACAGTTTGTGGTTAAATGCAAAATAAACTAAACGGATTCCTAAAGCAAACAATCCCGCGACGTTTACAACCAACCCTGCGTGTGTATACAACGTCTCGTTGCCGTGGAAACGCCGTTCCCGCACGTCTGACGCAAGGACGTCACGACGATTGGTACTTTTTTTGTTTTTGCTGCGTAGCAACCGGTTTCCGTGGTAACCCTTAAAGGGGCGGCACAGTGGTTTAATGTTGCCTGTGAGGTTTCTCAGACGAGGGAAAGTGCGCTTTCATGTGTGCGTGCGCGCATGTTTACATTCTTTTGACGTTTACGAGCTCTTTAGAGGCGAGTATGTCGGTGTTTAGTGTTTAGACCACACAAAGACTTATTTTAGTTGCCATTTATCTTTGCAGTAAGTCCCAAAAGCTGTGTAGCCAGCGTGCTAAACTTCCCGTCTAGTTACTTGAGAGAAACGCTGCAAACGAATAGTAGCCCTTATGTTGGTAAAAAGTAAATTATAGCTCTGCACTCTATCAAAATCACGTTTGCATGCTCGATTAAAGAGACAGACTGATCGAAATGTGTATAAGCTCTCGGATAGTTGTAGACTTTTGGACTCTTGTTTGCCAAGACAGTTTCACAATCGAAAGTCGCACTTTCTTTATCTTTAACACATCTTATGCTAACTAGCTTGGCTGTTACTGTTAAGTACTTTTGACTTTGCTTAAAGAAAGGCTGTGGCTAGTAAGCTGAAGTAACTAACGTTACCGTGTGGTCGTGAATTCAGGCGTCTTTGTTTTAAAGTAGCAGTTAATGTTGTATAAAACAACAACCCATCCATATCAAACCGTGTTTAGGAGTTATAAAAATATATTAGGAATTTGTTTTATTTTCATACTTAAGTTACTAATGTGCTGACTTGAGTTTTTAATAATTTAAACATGCTTCCATACCAGGAAATTCAGGTATAATGTATAACTTGTATAATTAAGTGCATAAAACTTTGTCTGAATGTTGTATGTTTTGATATTTTGGCATATTTAATGCATTATTCATTTCTTAAATAGCTAACATGTACTGCTATGCGTGGCAACAACACATTTGCACATTGTAACTCAACATGCACATTGTATACAAATTATACAAAGATATTTTACACAAAAAATGAAATTTAATGCACTGATATACATAATTAAGCAGTTCTGATCTGTTTTCAACGACTTCTATATGTTGTTCGGTTCATATATATATATATAATACAGAGTAGGTAGTAGATTTGATTGCTATTGTAGAAGTAAATTGCTTCAAAATTACTTTTATTTGTACACGATTAATCGTTTGAAATTTCATAATAATACAGAATTTCCCTACTATCCACCTTTTTCTGAATGCAGAAGTCTTGCCCGACTGGTGCGGTGCTTTACATTTTCGGTTTCTAGTGGTACTAGTCAAATTAACATATTTTTAGAGCCGATAATATAATGTTAAACCTGTGCACATTTTTATATTTAGTTATATTGAAAAAGTTTTAAGTCAGTTATCGTTTTTACCTTGTTTTAACATGGACTTCTATGGAGACCGGAACACGAAAGCACCCAAATGGAAGTTAGAATCCATCATGGTGCCTCTCATTGGTTACTTAGAAAAAAGTTGAATTGGTGTTATTAAATTGGGTTAATAATATGGAACAGAACACTATGTTCTTGACAGCTTTTTTTTTTAAGTACTTCCATGGCCTGAAAAACAGCATGTGTCATGTAACATTAGTTTTCTATGCAAATGTTATAAAGGTAACGATCATATACAGGTCATTATCATATGTCAAGTATGGAGATTGCCATTTAGCTAAATGTTAATATTGTTAATATTGTATGCTCCAGTAAAAAAAATACTTGACTAGTAAAACTCAGTACATTGAAGACAGTTGTTTTCAATCCTGGTGGGATCCACAGAACTGCTAATTTTGTATGTTTAACTTATTTATCACACCTGTTTCAGATCATCATCTTGTTGGGAACTAAACTGAGAATGGCTTACAAGTGTATGCCAGTGCTGTGGGTCACCAGGATTTAAAATGACATGATTTTTGCAGTTTGTGCTGAAGGGGAAATGCAAAACTGAATATTAATAAAAATGATTATTCCACTGACAGTCTAGCAGTTCCAAAGACAGAAGCTGTGGTGAGAAACTACATGCTATGAAGTACAAAAATGACTCGCAGACTTGCAGTGTGAATTGATTGACACTGCAAGTCATTAAAGCTCTAGTAAAAGACTATGATGATACAGAAACAAAAACGGAAGTGTAAAAAAATTCTGAAATAACGGCGTTTCGAAGTGTTTAGGAGGTTCTATTAATGTGTAAATCGCTTTCCTGAAAAAAAATCATTTATTTATTACAAATATAAAATAATTTTAAAGGTTAAATCGTATGTGCATCAGTGCTCTCTTTTTCTCTCTCTCTCTCTCTTTTTTTTTTTTTTTTTTTTTTTTTACGTATTAGCTGTTATACACATGTGGATACAAATACAAATGTATTCTTTTTAAATGTTATGAGTCAACATACTGTATATTGGCAGGTCATTTGACATGCTGATATGCCCAGTAATCATTAACTAACTTCCTAGGAGAGTTTACTGAGATAATCATTACATGTTTTGTTGTTTCTTAGGTGACTGCAGTTCCCGCAGTTTGTGTGGTACTGGCAGAACAATGAATAGGAAAATGTTTATTTGCATTTCAGTTCGAACTGCCCCAACTTTGCTCGCGGGTCTCGGTTGTTCTCATGTGTTCATTTGGCTTTATGCAAAAATAAAGCTCAGTTTTCCTGTTTTGGCACTACTTCAGAGCCAAATTGTTTACTTTGGTTTGTTTTTTTTTGATTAACCCTTGGCGTCCTGCTCTAAAAAAGTTCCATAATGCAGGGGAGCACTGTATGTTTTGTTTACCCGACGCTCTCTGTTTTTGTCTCTCTGTTCTTTGTACAGCTTGAACCCCTGCAGCAATCACGAGAGTGTCTTGTTTCCTGGGGAGGCGGGACATGTTTGCTTGGTTCCCTGCCCAAAATATTTGTAACCAGGCAACAGCTAAGCCCATCCCACAATAGCTCTGTGTTGTTGACACCCCTCTTGGCACCCTCTTGCCGTTGCATAACCTCTTGCTCTAACTTCCCAGCACCACAAATCAAAATTAGCAGTCTCGTAAAAAACGGCACGTTTTTAAGAAAAACTGCTCAATCAGTGTGAGTTTGGTTTGCGTTGCTTTTGTTTTAAGGCCTTGAATGAACTTCGTAGAGTTTCTTTACTCTCTGGGCTTGGATTGATATAGTTGTACAGACGCACGGAGTTGCAAAGAGCTGGAACATCTGCAGTTGAACTGAAAGTGACTGTCTGCTGCTGTAACCTCCATTAACGTGGTAGTTTGTTTACATAGACTTTAGCTACCTGGAGGACATGTTAAGTTGCCTAAAACAACAATTCTTGCGTTATAAAGTGAGTGATATGCTAATAAGTAAGAAAATAGTTTTGCATACATCTTTGTTGTGAATATGGGCTTAAATCTTGAATGTTACTCTACTAAAAAGAACAAAACAAGACAAAAAGACCCATTTTAAAACCAGTCTATAGGTTGGTGGGCTGGTTTTTGAGTGGCATTTCTCAGCCTTTCTTGTTTTAACCAATGAGTTTACGTGATTTTTAGAGCTTGGCATAACTAGAAAAAATGTGTATTCTTTATAAAAATGTTTTTAATTCTATAATGAGCCTGTCTGATGTATCTACACTTCCAGTCAAAAGACTTTTTTTGTTTGTTTTTTAAAGAATTTACTTCTGTGAAATATTTTTACTAATTAAAATAACTGCTTTCTATATATATATTAACATGTAATTTATTCCTGTGATCAAAGCTGAATTTTCAGCATCATTACTCCAGTCTTAAGTGTCCTTCAGAAATTATTCTAATATCCTGATTTGCTGTTCAAGAAACATTTATTATTATCAATATTATCAAAATTTAAAACAATTCATTTTATTCAGGATTTTTTGATGAATAGAAAAATCCAAAGATTAGCATTTATCTGAAATAAAAAGCTTTTGTAACATTATACTCTATACCATTCAAAAGCTTGGAGTCTGTATAATTATTTATTTTATTTTATTTTTTTTTGGAAATGAAAATAAAATATATAATATAATAGAAATAAATACTTTTATGTAGCAAGAATGCTTTAAATTGATCAAAAATGAGGATAAAGACATTTATAACATTACAAAAGATTTCTATTTCATATAAATGCTGTTTTTCAGAACTTTCTATTCATCAAAGAAACCTGAAAAAAATCTACTCAGCTATTTTCAACATAATAAAAATAATACATGTTTTTTGAGCAGCAAAATCAGAATATTAGAATGATTTCTTAAGGATCATGTGACTGGAGTAATGATGCTAAAAATTCTGCCTTGAAATCATAGGAATAAATTACATTTTAAAATATATTCAAATAGAAAACAGTTATTTTAAATAGTAAAAAAATATTTTTAAATTGGACTGTTTTTAGATTGGTAGTTTAGGTTTTTCAAGGCCTTGGTAATCCTGGTTCTTCAAAAAAAAAATTGTTGAGGGTGTTAATTAAAGTTAGATCTTGATTTTTTTATTTTGTGTTTTGTCTGTATATTTACACACCAGTTCTTTCTGGTCCTCGAATCTGATTGGCAGAGAGGAGTGTGATATTCTAGTGATAACAGCACTCCAACCGCTTTGCCGTTTGTATCACTCCGCTTGCAGTATTTCTCAAAGCAAGTGTCATTGTGGATGCCCAGATCCACTCAAATTTTATAAATAATAGTGTTTTTGTTTCACGGAATGTAGTTTTAAGAGTTTTTGGATGAGAATGTACTTGTTTAGACTTCAAAAATGCAGTTTGTTAATAAGGATAACGTCTATTTGAAAATTTGCTTCAACATTTTCACAAATCTGAGCTCCAAGGCACGAGCAGCCGTTCAGCGCTCATGAACCCGCCAAGAGCAGCCTTGCCTCGGCCAGATCTTCTGGAATCTTCCGCTGGCTCTGATAGTAGTGGTTAAACATGAGATATAATTCGTTTTGCCAGTTTTGGCTGAGCGCATAGGGTTACAGTTTATGTAACTTATTACAAGTTATATTTTATGTAACTCGTAGCCGTGCGATACGCCTGTATGTCGGCAGCTTGTGATCAACCGTCTGATTCTTTTGGATATCTGGGATTTCTATTAGCTTTGTTCATCAAGAAATGAGACTCTTACACTCTCTCTTTTTCTTCCATCTCATAAATGGGGAAACTCTCAGTCGTGTCTGGAAACATCTGGAGGGGCAGACAGCATGAGGTCATCGCTCTACCTCCCCTGCGCTCTCATCGTCCGGGTTCGCCATGCGTGTATGTCTGTCTGCGCTGAAAGAATGTGAGCGAGAAGCTGTGGAATTTACATTTTTGTAGGAAACGGAGCCTTGCGATTGGCTCGGCTGCATCTGCATTCCTTTTCCTGATAACTTGTTTATAGAAACTGGAATTTAACTTGCCGCTTTACCGCAAGTCTGTTTTGTAAAACGGAGAAACAAAGTCAAGAACTGATATTTGAAACGCTGTCCTTAGTCTTATATATTGGTTCCATGTTGAACAAAGTTGGTTAAGATTACTAAAATGCTCTTCTCACTAAGAAAAAATGGTTCTTTTACGAACTGTTACCTGAAAGGTTCTTTAGTTTTTATGTAATGTATGGTTCCTCATAAACATCCCAAAGGTAACAGCGTGGTCTGGGTGACCCTGACCTACATAGTGAAGTATTTTCGATGACTACATTGCCCAATATTAGACCGCAGACTGGTGACGGGGAGTTATTTGACCAGCTACACTTCTCCATTACATTCAGAACTTCCTGTCAGGATAACTGTCTCTGAGCAGTCGAGGAAACTGCGAAGGAAAAGGAAACTGCATGCTGTCTTTGATAATCAGCGGCACGACGGAACATTTTTAAACTCGTTTTCCGCGTTCTGATCAAAATCAGACCGAAAGAATGTGTTTTAGGAAGTAAACACCGAACAGGGCCGAGTTTTTACAGTCGAATCTCCTGAAAACGTCACACCGTAGTTTAAATTCACCACTGGCAATTGTCTGTTCTAATCCAGCTATCACTGGCACTCCATTGTGTAGAAGAACATGAATTGCCATTTTGTTCCATGCAAGACTGTGCAATCCGGCGGGCTAAAGCATTACTGAAATGCAATCAGTGGGTTTAGTATTCAGCAGCGTAGTGTGACTCAGACAGCGTAAACCTCAAGCGCGTCAAACGTAGCCTACTTTCGGCAGGCCACATGCCAGACAGAGAGGCACAGCGCTGGATCACAGAGAGAGAAAGAGCGATTGCAACTCTCTCTACCTCCTCTCTGCATATCCATCAGTCTCCAGCAATTCTTTCTCTCAACCCCCACATTCTCTCTCCTGCTCTTCGCATCCATCTCCCCCACTCCTCCAATGCTTATGCAACAGTTGCCCTATTTTTATGGGGGAGGTTGTGAGGGAAGAGAGATTGAAAGAGCAGGTGGGAGGGAATGATGGAGATAGGAGGAAGGGGGGTCCAGGAGTGCTGTCTGTGCACACTGCACACGTCAGGTGGAAGACAAACTGTCCCTTTCTTACTCCCCCTGCCCCCCCATGTGCCACTCTTCTTCTCCGTCATCACCTCCACCCCCCTGCTGCTCACCCACGGTCGAGTCTAGATGAACCTTGTTTTATGAAACACTCGCGAGATTGGCGTTTATTGTGATTGAGGTAAGAGTGTAAGGTTGCTGTGGGACTCCAAGTAAAACACAGAAAGTGTTTCTTCTAACTTGTGTTATACTGGATGTCATTTAGGACTTGCTTTAACATAACTGAAAGGGCACAATTTTAGTTTATAGTGTCAATTAAACAGCACTGTGGGAGAAAAAATAGACTTAAAGGAATAGTTCACTTGAAAATGAAAATTCATCTCTTTTCTTACCTTCAAGTAGTTCCAGACCTGTATGGTACAGAAGGTACAGTTGATGGTAGCCACTGACTTTCTATTAGTAGGGGAAAAAAACATGGAAGTCAATGGCTACCGTCAGCTGTTTGCTTACCAACATTCTTCAAAATATCTTCTTTTGTGTTCAACAGAAGGAAGAAATTTATACAGGCCTGGAACAACTTGAGGTTGAGGATTTAATGACCAACTTTTTGTGGAAAGATATGGAATCACTTTGTAAGTGTTTTTTTCTTTTTCTTTTTTGTTTTCAGTTGATGAACAATAAAAAGAATGGAAGCATGTTTCCGTTACTGAATTAAAAAAAGAAAAAGAAAAAGGTAATTGTGACTTTTATCTCACAATTCTACCTTTTTGTCTCAGAATTCTGAAATATAAACTTGCAAATGTGATATACAAAATTATAAACTCACAATTCAGCCATTTTTCTCAGTATTGTGAGATATAAACTCGCAAATGTGA
>JAHKKF010524669.1:0-15480 GCA_019740295.1 Labeo calbasu | reverse complement strand
TCAAAAAAGTTAATTAAAGTTGTCCTAAGAAAAGAACAGGTATTGTTTTAGTTTCAGGACAACTTTGATAAAAGTTTTTGATCCACTTCAAATGTTGACTAGTGTATATATATATATGTATGTATAAGGAAAAAGACATTACATATTATTTAGCAAGGCTGTAGCCACCTAAATCAATGATTAAGAAACCATTTTTGGCAAATTCAGGTAATTTACCATAGAAATATGATGTTCTTTAATGTTTATGACTGGTATAGTGCCAGCTGTGGTCCGATCCCTCAAAACTTTGCATGCTTGTTTAGAATCACCTTTCGCATGTGCTCAGTCGGTTTTGTGAAGTTTTGAGTTTTCCTTTAGGCTTTACAGGATTTTGGTTAAATTTGGACAGGCCCCTTTTCTAAACAACCCTGTTATAGCTTCCCAAAGGCTACATTTCAACATTTTTGATAATTATTGACCTACAGAGTCCAGAGAATTGTACTGCAGTGTTTTTTTTTTTCCAGATAAAGCGAAAAACCTAGGACTGGTTCGCAAAAGTGTGTTTTCACATCTTCTCAATCATTGAACAAATGATATGATTGACAGCAGTGGTTCTAGAGGCGAAGTTGTCCGGAATAAATAAATGGTACATAAGATTATCAACAACAGAACTCCTTCATATTTTAATGCACTTTTTAAAAAATATTCTTTTAAATATTCTGGGACACTTTTGTGGAATAAGTTACCTATGGATATTAAAGGTAATTCAAATATGGTTAGTCTTAGTCTAAAAGCTAAAAGTTGGCTCTTAAGTAGGTTGTTTTGTTGATGCATTTGTATTACGTACGTGGTTATTTGTGATTGTACATTTCTGTAGATGTGGAATTTTATTGTAATTTTTGTATTTATAATGCAGTGCCAGTGTACCTGTTGTTTTTAAACTTTATTGTGTTATCCTTGACGAACTGAGTGTATTCATTACTTTATTGTTGAATAAAAAGAAAAAAAAATGATATGTATATCGTTCATATGTGCGAAAAACCATGTGACGTACAATCGCTACTTGAAAAATGTGATATCGCACCCCAGTGGCCGATTTCTTTCAAATTTCTCTCAGACCTTTGGCGCCATGAATCAAACAGGCCCAATGAGTTTCGATCTGTTCACCGATCTTTCTCCGTTAACCTTGTCTAACAAGTGATCAAAGTTCCTTGGCCAATGGCAGCCATGTTTTTTGAGATATGTAAATGTCCTCATAGACACTTGTGGCAGTTCGGACCAAGATCGTGCACACCGACTGTCATGATTTCAATGGTGACAGGACAAACGGCTGCGCAGTTTCAGCCATTTTATGTTTTTCCGTCTATAGCAACGCCAAGTGGCCAAGCTCTGCAATTTTTCCCGTGTCCTTAGATTGAGCTCTTACATAAGTGTTCTGAGTTTGATGCCCTGCCCCTTTCGAATGTTTTGGCGCCACTTTGCAACGGTGAGTTGAAACTTATTTTTTGATAATTATTTATATTCACTCTCCAAAGAATCTTTCTGCATTGGTTTGGCTGCCTAGGACTAGTTCGCAAAAGTAGGTTTTTCCAAAAAATGCGAAATACCTGAAAATTTCGCCGGGCTCACGATCGAATCTGAGGTGTGCATCTTGTCCGGCGTGAGCCAAGGATTCCAACAACATTAGACACTTGAACCTGCGAATGACGGTTTAGGAGCTGATTATGAACTTTTGAACGCTGTAGCGGCCCCATCAGGACAATTGGGGTGAGCCTCGGTCACGTTGTCGGCAGTGTGAGTACTACCATCCCTCCAAGTTTCAAGCCTCTACGACTTACGGTTTGGTCTGCACAATCAGTTTTATGTGGAGATCACTGATCCATGACCAATCTAACAATTACAATAGGGTTTCAGCACTATGCTCTTGAAACCGTGCCCTTCATCTTTTTAAGTATCACTGAGATGAAACTAGATCAAATATAATGCCAACAGAAAATGTAACCATGTGAGTCACAGTATGAGAAGTGAAAGAATGAGTGTGTGTGACTTAAGTTCACACCATGGTGTAAAAACCATGATGTGTGTAATAGTGAAATTGTGGCCTAACGGCAACTCTGTACACACTGAACTGTGAAGTGAGTGAGATTTGTGAGAAAGTGTCAGCTGCTGTGCTGCTCTGCTTAGTTTTTTTTTAACTCTACTCTCTGTTAATGAAACACACCGTGTTTGTGGCAGTGCTGGATGGTGTGTTGGATGAAGGCGGGCACCTCTCCGTACGTCTGTAGAAAAGTGTCCTGAAAACGACTGGCCTCCTCTGCACTCACCCCCAGAATACCAGACAACCGCTCTCTTCCTGTGTGTCAGGGTGTCGAGAAAGAGGGAGAGAGAGAGAGAAAGAGAAAGTCAGTGGACAAAAGCGAGAGAACAGAAATATTCCATGCTTAAAACAGTTCAAGGTGAGACAAAAAAAACAAACAAAATGAGGTGAGATGAGGCACAGAATGATTATGAGAAATAGGTTAAACTAAGCACCCCATTCTCCCAATGTTGCTATGACGACAACTACCATGACAACAAATGTGATGACATGAAAACAAGATATTATGGGAGAGCGCTGACTTTTGCCTCTGCTAACATAGCTAATGTAAGACATTTACATTGTTACAAAACATTTTAAAACATTTTTTAAATAAAAAAATGCTGTTTTTTTGATAGTTCACCAAAAATGAAAATTTGTTCATTATTTACTCACCCTCATGTCATTCCATACCTGTATGAATTTCATTCTTCTGTGAACACAAACGAAGATATTCTGACAAATGTGGGTAACCAAACAGTCGACGGTAGCCATTGACTTTGAAGTTAATGGCTACTGTCAACCATTTCGTTAACGACATTCTTCAAAATATATTCTTTTGTGTTCAACATAAGAATGAAATTCATACAGGACATAATAATGTGTAAATGATTAAAGAAATCTCATATTGGTTATGCTCTTGGCTATACCTTTATTCCTTTAAGCAGCACAACCATTTTCATCATTGATAATAATAAGAAATGTTTCCTTTCATCATGTGACACTGATGAAAACAGTTATTTTAAATTGTAATAATATTTCTAGTGCTGTCAATCAATTAAAAAAAAAGAACTAATTAATCGCACATTTTTTCTGAAATTAATCACGATAAATCCCCCTAACATTAATGTTTTAAATATAGTTTTATTGCAATAATGTCACATTAAATCTTCAAATTACTGTAGAAACAACATGTTTTAATGACATCTTTTTATGACTGAAGATGAATATCACTACTGATAACAATATACTGATATCCATAGGAAATTATTTTTTTCTAATATTTAACCATTGACTACAGCCATTCAACATTACAGTATAACTGAGAGCTATCAATTTTAACATTTTAACATTTACAAAAGTGATTGATTTCCGTTTTTTCTTTTGCTCTTTGATTAATAGACATCACAGCTGCTGGGTTTTTAGGTTATTTGACTGCTATTACTTTAAGAGCTGCCACTGATGAACGTGACGTGGATCTGACACGCATTCTCATAG
The DNA here is from genome assembly GCA_019740295.1 of Labeo calbasu. Classification (NCBI taxonomy): domain Eukaryota; kingdom Metazoa; phylum Chordata; class Actinopteri; order Cypriniformes; family Cyprinidae; genus Labeo; species Labeo calbasu. Next base: position 11,927 of record JAHKKF010524669.1, on the reverse strand, counting down.
TTTCACTCATAGTTTAATATAAAATGATACAGGCTACAGCGCTTCACTGCATTTGTGTGCGCAATTGACACACGCCTGCTATGAGCACATTATAACGGCGGACAGGAGAGGAAAATTAGTTTTTACAGACATATGGCCTGACAACGTCTCATATGAACGCAGTTCACTGTTGTTCTACTGAAGTTGCCTCTTCACTTGTACCTTTCCCATGCTCATTTGACTAGCGCCTGGTGCTGAGGCTAATTGGAGTGCGTGTTTGAAAAGTATCCTGTTTGATGGTCGTAAAGACGTTCTGCTGCTAAAAAAACACACATCTTGTCAAGACAAAAAAAGAGACAGAAGCAGCAGTTGAGAGTGGGGTGCCCAACCCTAGCCCTGCCCCTACATTACCTGCGTTAAATGTTTTTAATGCCATTAAACTGGAAAAATGAATTGCCTGTGTTAACATGCTAATTTTGAGAGCATTAAGTTGACTGTTTTACTGTATGTTTGATCAATAAATGCAGGATTAAAGGAGAAATTCGGTCCCACTTTATATTAAGTGGCCTTAACTACTATGTACTTACATTGAAATTAATCATTTGCTACAATGCACTTATTGTGTACATACATGTATTTACATTGTACTCAGATTTACAAAAAAAACCTGCATGTAATTACATCTGTAATTAATTTCTGTAATTACATTTATAATTACACTGTTGACTCATCCTTTACACCTTAACCTATCTATACCACCAAACCTCTCCCTAACCTTATCCATATCTCACCTCAATAGCAGCAAATGTGTTTTGCAATACAATATTACCACATTAAGTACACTGTACTTATTTTTGATGTAAGTACATAGTAGTTAAGGCCACTTAATATAAAGTGGAGCCAAGTTCACTTCCAGAACAACAATTTACAGATAATTTACTCACCCCCTTGTCATCCACGATGTTCATGTCTTTCTTTCTTCAGTCGTAAAGAAATTATGTTTTTTGAGGAAAACATTTCAGGATTTCTCTCCATATAGTGGACTTCTATGGTGCCCGTGAATCTGAACTTCCAAAATGCAGTTTAAATGCAGCTTCAAAGGGCTTTAAAAATGACAATTTCTAAAATAAAAAAAAAATTACAATTTATATACTTTTTAACCTCACATGCTCGTCTTGTCTAGCTCTGTAAGGGTATGTCGAAAAACTCCCATCTCATTTTCTTTTCCAAATTCAAAATCATCCTACATTGCTGTTTCACCTTTTCTTTGTAAAGGGTGTTTGACCCTCCATGCACGTTCACTTTGTAAACACTGGTTTGGTACTTCTGCAGCAACAATTTTGAAGTTGAAGTTTTCGACCTACCCTAACTTTCCTAAACCGGAATAGTTCACACAGAGCTAGACAAGACGAGCATTTAAGGTTAAAAAGTATATAAATTGAATTTTTTTTTAAAGAAAATAACTAGATAAGACCCTTGTTCCTCGGCTGGGACTGTTTAGAACCCTTTGAAGCTGCATTTAAACTGCATTTTGGAGGTTCAAACTTGCGGCCACCATAGAAGTCCACTATATGGAAAGAAATCCTGAAAAGTTTTCCTCAAAAAACAATTTCTTTATGACTGGAGAAAGAAAGACATGAGCATCTTTGCTGATAAGGAGGTAAGTAAATTATCTGTACATTTTTGTATGAACACCTAGGAAATATTGTCGTATTAGATGTAGTGTAGCTACTAACAGCTTGCATTAGAAAGTGTGAAATACGCCAACCATAAAAAAGCAATGATTTTCTCATCAGGCCAACTGCAGAGTAACAGTCACATGACATGGCTGAAACCCATGCTACTTCCTTTAGCTTACGCACAGTGACCTGTTGAATAAAGCAGAAAGGTGTTCATATACCAGCACGATTCAGGCTCATTTTTATCTGACCTTCTGTCTTGCCTGTAATTGAGATTATTTCTAGACAGAGAGAGAGATTAATATATCAAGCTTGTGAGCAGGGAGATGAAGGAAGCAGCAGGCAAACAGAAGTTCAATCACTGGTTGAGATCATTTGCTCTCTAGTGCCCCTCCTTATGCCTAATTACTCCAACCTCTGCATCTCTAAACCATCCTTCTCTCTGGGATACTCAATAGTTAGTCTCTCATATTCTGACCCACTTGTGTGTGTGTGTGTGTGTGTTTCCACCCCTCCCCCTCGCCTATGAGTGTGTGTGTTTTTGATTGTCTTCTACGCTACTCCTCCTTTTAGTATTCGGTAACCATGGCAATCCTTCGCTTTCTGCAAGATTATCAACATATGCTGACACTGTAGCGCTCTCACCCCCTCTTTCTCTCACTCATTTTCTACTAGCACTCAGTTACTCATTATTCCCTTCCTCACGCCGTCTCGCTCTTTCTCGGTTTTCCTGAGATGACATTGTGGTCGTATTGAAAATGTTTTGTTCTGGTGCATCAAGCCTTGCGTCTTTGTGAGAGTGCAATAAATGTCTTTTTCTGTATTCAGCAACTTGATGCTCTCACACATTTTGATGAGCCACTTGTGAGTTGCTAGACTGAAAAATATAAATGAGAGAAAAAACACAGAGATACATTCAAGCTGACCCAGTTGAAGTAAAGTAGAACAGTGCCACCCTCCTTCGGTTCCTCACTCCCCTCCACACACACACATAATAAGATTCTTCTCTAGTAAGGTTGTAGTCATGGAGGCCACATTCTGGGAGATCTCTGTTAGCAACCACCATGAACCAAAAGGCTCTTGCACTTGACTCAGAGAGCAAAGCCCTCCAGTCTAGGTCACAACCTTTCTTATTTGTTCCAATGTCTGTGTGTTTAATTAAAAAAAAAAAATCCATTTATGTATCTCTGCTTTGCCTATGCCTAAATACAGTTAAGAATACTTATAGTTAATTTACAGGTTTTTTTTTTTTTTTCTATTTCATCAATAGTTTTCCCTATTTTTTCCCCGTTCATTTAAAATTCAAAGTTTCCAAATGTCCCAGCCTTTATTAAAAGGGTAAACTAGCACTAGTTTCTATCATTCGATCTGTCATTCTATTGTTATATCAATCATTCATTCTATCGTTCCATCTATCATTGTATCTGTCGTTGTTTTTATCGTTCTGTTTCTCATTCTCATCTTTTTATTGTTCTGTTTCTCATTCTATCACTCTATCATTCTATTGTTATATCTAGCGTTCCATCATTCCATCTATCATTCTGTCTGTCATTGTTTCTGTTGTTCTCTTTCTATCATTCTATCTGTTTCTATCATTCTCTTTTAATCACTCTGTTGTTCCATCATTCTATTTATTCTATCTTTCTATCCATTTATCATTCTATTGTTTGATCTATATTCTATATATCTATTGTTCTATTGTTCCATCTATCATTCTATCCATCTATAATTCTGTTTCTATCAATCATTCCATCTTTCTATTGCTCTATCATTCTATCGTTATACAGTATCTATCGTTCTATTGTTCCATCTATCATTCTATCTGTCATTTTATGTTTCTATTGTTCTGTTTCTTCATTCTATTTTTCTATCTGTCGTTCTGTTTCTATCATTCTCTTTCAATCACTCTATGGTTCTATCATTCTATCTTTCTATCTATCATTCTATTGTTCTGTCTATATTCTATAACTATTGCTCTATCATTCCATCTATCAGTCTATCCATAATTCCATCTGTTTCTATCGCTCTATCATTCTATCTATCCTTCTATCGTTCTATCTATCATTCTAGCTGTTGTTTTATGTTTCTATCGTTGTTTCTATCATTCTATCACTCCATCGTACTATCGTTCTATTTTTCTATCATTCTACAGATCATACTATCTGTTGTTCTATGTTTCTATCATTCTATCTTTCTATCGCTCCATCAATCATTCTTTCTATCACTCTATCATTTTATCTATCATTCTATCGTTCCATCTATATTTTATCGTTCTATCTATAGTTCTATTTCTGTGGTTCTATGTTTCTATCATTCTATCGCTCTATCATTCTTTCTATCGTTCTATCATTCTGCCGTTCCATTTATCATTCTATCTGTTGTTCTGTTTCTATCATTCTATTGCTCTACTGTTCTATCAATCACTCTATCTTTCTATCGCTCTATTATTCATTCTATCTTTCTATTGCTCTATCATTCCTTCTATCATTCTGTCTGTCGTTCTGTTTCTATCATTCTGTCTATCACTCCATCGTTCTATCATTCCATCTTTCTATCGTTCTGTCCATCTTTTAATTACTCTATATACCATTCTGTTGTTCTATCTATATTCTATGTATCATTCTATCATTCCATCTAGCTATAATTGTCTTTCTATCTATAAATCCATTTAATTTCTGTCCATAAATCTGCAATCATTCTATCTTTCTGTCACTCTATCATTCTATCGCTATATCTATCGTTCTATCCTTCCATCTATCTTTCATCCCGATTTTTTATTGGGTACACTAGTATTTTTAAAAAAATTAATAATTTTAAACAGCACTGACTTTTGCCACTACTGACACTGAAAATGTAATATAACATATGCAATATAACACTTTAATTCTTGCATTAAATTGATCAAAAGTAACAGTAAAGCCATTTATAATGTTACCACAGATTTCTATTTCATATAAACTGTTGTTTAATTTCATATTCCTTAATAAATTCTGAAGTTCCATTAAAATATTAAGCAGCACAACTGTTTTCAACATTGATAATAGTAAGAAATATTTATTGAGCACCAAATCAGGATATTAGAATGATTTCTGAAGGATCGTGTAACACTGAAGACTAATGGCTGCTGAAATACAGTCGTTATTACACTTTAAAATGTAATAATTGTAATAATATTTTACAGTATTACTGTTTTTAGCTGTAGTTTTTTTTTTTTTTTTAATCAAATAAATGCAGTTTTGGTGAGCAATAGAGACTACTTCCAAACATATTTTGGAAACATCTGAACGATACTATAGTCCATTGAAAAACTAAATTTCTATCATTCATTCCCTGCTGCTCATGTTGAAACTTATATTTTTCCCTGCCTGCTGCTTTTTAAGTCACATCTTATTTGCCTAAAGAAGTGTTGCTAGTAATGGCCTTTTGACTGTACATGTTCCCTTGTGGCATCACCCTATCAGCACTGTCAGGATGTCATTTTCTTGCAGCTCCACAGTAATTAGTAGCATGGTATTTACGGCTCAGGGGAGCGCCCATGAGCAAAGATAGCAGCATGCAGGAGTTCATGGTACTGTACGCAACAGCCACTGGAGAGAAGCTATGTTAAGTTAGCAAAACAGCACTTTCAAATGGGTGGCAAAATTCATGATAAATATTGACATGTTTTGTACTTCCTGTAGATTGAAGTGATGGTGTGCATGCATTATGGGTAACACAATTCTCACCAGCTCCATAAACCACAGAGTAGACGATACGCTTGGCATGCTCTCTGTCCTCCAGACTCACTCTGTCCTCACTCATACCCTTCCTAAAGACAAAGACAGAGACATTTATGTAATGAAAGTGCTAGCAGTGCTGGTATGCTGGAGGCATCAGTGTTTGTACAGTGACAGGGAATCAGAGGCTGCCCAGCAGATGTCTTACTGCATTAGAGCAGCGGCCAGTGTTGGGTCAGCACTCACACTTAATCATATCAAAATCTAGCTCTTTTGAGTGAGCAACACACAAATACGTACATAAAAGCAGGAATATGCTAACAGAAATGCTATGATGATCTGGGGTCATTAGAAAGTGAGGCAAATATCCGTCCTCACACACACAAACTGGGCTCATGTCAGCAGTCAAATCACACTTTGTCTCGACAGGCCTGTCACCATGCACTACGGTAACCGTGGAGACGTGAGCATCAGACTGATCGCCTCACATCTCTCCTGATCACCTCTCTGTCTTGCTCTCTGTCTGGTTGACTCCACACAGCCTCAGGGAGAAACACACAGACTGGTACTGCAGGACACTTTGCCCTCTTGTCAGCCTGTTTATTACCTTTTGCATGTGTGACAAATGGAACATCTAGCATTCTTTAAATTGACAAAATTGACAAAAATGAACTTTTTAATTGTTTAGCATGTAAAAAATAAAACTAATAATAAAAACATAAAACATTAATGTCATTTTAATGAAATAAAATATAGTATTAAAAAAAGCATTATAACATAAATTGTTTCATTTACAAAAATGCTATTGTTAAAAAAAAAAGTTCTTCTAAAACTTCGTGCTCATTGAAGAATTAGTTCACTTCCTGAATAAAAAATTCCTGATAATTTACTCAACTCCATGGTATACAAGATGTTCACGTCTTTCTTTCTTCAGTCGAAAAAAAATAATTTCAGGATTTTTCTCCATATAGTGGACTTCTATGGGTGTCTGCGGGTTAGGGTCCAAATTGAAGTTTAAATGCAGTTTCGTTTAAAGGGCTCTACACGATCCCAGCCGAGGAATAAAAATCTTATCTGGTGAAATGATCAGTCATTTTCTAAAAAAAAAGTATGTGTAGTCGGAAGTACCGACCCAGTGTTTACAAAGCGAATGTGCAAAATCAAATTGACTTTAAACAAACAAACAAACAAACAAAAAAAAGGTAAAACTACGATCTCTACACAAATGAAGAACTAATCATGCGTGACCTTTCCAATGTGATTACGTAATGCTTGAAGTCACAGAGCTAGTGCAAGATGAGTATTTGTGGTTAATAGGGGTGTAAGAAAATATCGATACATGTGTGTATCGCGATATTTTGTCTGGCGATACTGTATCGATTCTCAAAAACGGAATATCGATATTTAAAAAAAAAAAATCTTACAAGATTCATGACAGTTGCTTCGTTTTGAGCTTATATCCTGACCGCTAGACTGCAGTCTTCTTATCTCTGAACTTAGACAGTGACAGGAAATACTAGCATAAGGGCACGCTGCTAATGTTAGCGTTAATGGAGGATAAAAGAATAGTTCCTGCTCCTGACTCAGTGTAAAGTGTGGCGTCATTTCGCTCCAGGACACAGCAAGCAGCGGAACTGCCGCTTTCTCTCGTGGTGGGACTGTTTTGTGCAGTTGAGGCGGTGCTTGCCTCGCGGTCTCAGCGATTACACGCGGAGCATAATTACAAAATGTAATTGCAAATTTTTGTAATTACAAAACTTGCAAAATCCAAAACTTGTGAAATTCTCAGAACAAAAAGGTTCTTAGCATGTCCAATATCTGTATTTATTTTATTGTTTTACAATTATTTTGGTTTTTTTAGGAATCCTGTAAGCACTTTATTTTTTATTGATATTATGCAGATGTAATTCTTAAGTTCACATCAAAATGATCTGACACGGTTACAATTGTAAACTTAAATTGTAAAGCAGGGTCTAAAAAAACATATGGTCCGTTTATAAAAGCTTACATTTTATACCTTTAATAACTAAAGAATCTTGCAAGCACTTTATTTTCCACCTTTACTCGTACTGCACAAAAAGCGATTCGATAACATTGAATGGTTTGCATATGGTGGTTTGTTCTTAATTACAGCTTTCCTAAAATTATGACCTATTCATAAAATAAGAAATATCCCAATATATCGCCTTGTTTACAACATCGTGATGCATCACAACATATCGTATCGCAACCCCTGTATCGTGATACGTATCGTATTGCCAGATTCTTGGCAATACACAGCCCTAGTGGTTAAAGTATATAAATTTTTTTTTTTTAGAAAATGACTCATTGTTTCGCTAGATAAGACCCTTATTTCTGAGCTGGAAATGTGTAGAGCCCTTTAAAGCTGCACTGAAACTGCAGTTTAGACCTTCAACCCGCTGGCTCCCACTATATAAAGAAAAATCCTGGAATGTTTTAGTCAAAAACCTTCATTTTTGACTGAAGAAAGAAAGACATAACCATCTTGGGTGGCATAGGGGTGAGTAAATCATCAGGAAATGTTTATTTTGGAAGTGAACTAACACTTTGAGAGTTGTATGACAACGGGATACCAGCATTTCTAATGGTTTAGATTAACCTGACATACAGCATCTATTCATTTTTCTGAATGAGTGCACTGATAAAAAAACATTCTGTGAAGTAAATACTACAGAAAAACATGTCATTTCTACTTGAAAAAGTTAGTTCAAGCAAATTCTACTAGTACTCAATTTAAGCTTGTAGAAATTGAAGTGTAAATATCAACGTTATAAAATTAAGTAAAACCTGTTTACGTTTTCTGATACTGGTGTTCCCATCATGCACTGGGGCATGAATAATTAAGAAGGTTGATTTTTACACAGTTTTATTATTGCTTTTGCTGTTAGGTTTAGTAATTTGTGATTTTGTTATATCTGGAGTTCATCATTGAATGACACATTCATGGTTAAAAAGTCCACATCTAAAAAAAAAAGTCTCATCTCATTTTGTCCTCCAACTTCAAAATCATCCTACATCGCTGTTCTACCTTTTTTTGTAAAGGGATTTCGATGTTCTTTGCACGTTCACTTTGTAAACACTGGGCCGTAACTTCTGCCACAACACAGGACAATTTTGAAGTTGGAGGAGAAAACGAGACTGGAGTTTTTTAAAATACCCTAACTGTCTTGACCCGGATTACACAGAGTTTTCATGGCAGAGCTAGCTTTTACTCAACATTAACAGGTAAACAGTACAGAGCAGTAGTAGGAAAATTTTCTTAAAATGTGCAAATTGTTACAAAGATTTTATCAAGTAAATCCTTTTTTTCCCAGTGTGTTTGGAGTGTGAATTTTTCAAAACCCATAATGAATTTATTAATGCAAAGACACTAGGGGGTCCTGTCAGCAAGACAAAACAAAACACTCACGATGCCTCTACTGCCATAACAAAACAAGTGTTTAAAATAACTGCTACCTGGGCACAACATTCTGTCATGACTAAATCAGAACAGGTGTACACAATCATTCAGAAGTTTGGGGTTGGTAAGATTTTTTGAAAGAAGTCTCTTATGCTCACCAAGTCTGCAAATATTCAGTAACACTGTAAAATATTATTACAATTTAAAATAACTGTTTTCTATTTTAATATATTTTAAAATGTAATTTATTCCTGTGATGGCAAAGCTAAATTTTCAGCAGTGTTACATTTTTGTAATATTATAAATGTATTCACTTCCATTTTTTTCAATTCCCTTTTGATCAGTGTATTACATCCCTGATGAATAAATGTATTATTACACAATTATCTTACTGACCCCAAACTTGTGTCAAACTGAAACATGCATGCTGGAAAAAAAACCAAATATGCATTTTGTGTGTGCATTAAATACTGTGTGTATATGGGAGAGTGTGTACCCACCACTGGGCTGCCAGCATGGTGAAGGCGTCTGCTTCCGTGTTCTGAAAGATTCTCATCAGCCGTGGGTCAGCTGACAGGTGAGCCAAGAGACGCAGTTCCACCTGACAGAAATCTACACACAAACACACACACACAGATACAGATGACATAATGACCTCTTCCAAATTTAATCTTCAGCCACAACTTTTCATAACTCTCCTTCCCAATAAAAAGATAAAAGGGGGAGAAGATGACAGTGAGTGGTGTGTGTGTGTTGGCATCTCTCCCATCTGTGTCAGCAGGAACAGTAATGCACCCAGCAGCTTTTCTGTCAGATAAAAGCGAATGTGTGAGAGGATAAGTTCACATTGCAATACAGACTGTGCGTGTGTATGTGTATGTGTGTGAGAAAGAGAGAGAGTGTACACTGCAGTGACTGCCAGAGCGCTGACTCACCCTCACACACACCAACATTGGCACCCAACATAGATTGGCACCCTGTGTGTGTACTATGAAATAAATTGTGTGCATAAATGTTGTATATAAACTGCCATTTCTGAACTTTATTTGATAAAGGGAGAAAGGTCCTGAGAAGAGAAATTATGTGGTTGTTACTGCCCTTTAGTGATGTGTGTGTGTGTACTAGACCAGTTTCAGAGAAGGAGGGAGAGGAAATGGCTTATCTTTGGCAGAAGCAGCAGCTCAACTGTAAGTTAATCTGATCTAAATTGTCCAGCATCAGTTAAGCGTTTGAACAGACAATGAAGATGGCGATAGAGCTATTCGGTTTATATGAATTTCTTTCTAAAAAACGTTTTTCACATAAACCAGTTGAAAAAGACCATATGAATCATTTAAGATTTTAATTTATTTAGTTTAACTGAATGCTTCGATGAGGACCAGATGGCCACTTTAGAGCAAACTTCATCAGAATTTAGACTCAAAACGAGCTTCTTTAAATGAGCTACTGTTGACCTTGTTCCAGAATCATGATGGCTAGAAACACAATAGCAGCAGTTTAAGTTAGGATTAATCTAATATGCCTAAAATACAGAGCCATAACACCATAACTGAATTCCCTTTACAGCTACTTAGGGCCGTTTGTCACATTAAGTCTATTCGTGGAGTAGCTTCCCGTTTTTCTAGCAGCTTATTAAATGTCAATGACCCTGTGTTGTGATATCTTTTTATTTCAGCTTTCAGAATAATGACAATGACTATGTAACGCATAAAGTCAGCAACTCCATGCATACAAAACAGCTAAAGGAATAGATTGTCTGAATACTTGTGAGGAAATAACAATTTACAATTACATTCTGGTTTTGTGCATTTCTAATATTAAAAGCTCACTTTTCAACCAAGGAACAAACTACACTACCAGTCAAAAGTTTTTGAACAGTAAGATTTTAATGTTTTTTAAAGAATCTGCTCACCAAGCCTGCATTTATATGATACAAAATACAGCAAAATTTGCAGCATCTTTCCTCCAGTCTTCAGTGTTACATGGTCCCTAATAAATTCTACTCAGTTGTTTCAACATAATAACAATAATAAATGTTTTTTGAGCAGCAAATCAGAATATTAGAATGATTTCTGAAGGATCATGTGACTGGAGTAATGATGCTGAAAATTCAGCTTTGAAATCACAGTAATAAATGACATTTTAAAATATATTCAAACAGAAAGCAGTTATTTTAAATAGTAAAAACATATTTAAAAAATTACTGTTTTTGCTGTAGTTTGGATCAAATAAATGCAAGTTTGGTGAGCATTTAAAATCACTTAAAAACTTTTGACTGGCAGTGTAGATATTTACTTTTTCAGAGGAAAATGTGAGTGGAGCTTGCCTGCGCAAAATTCTCACAATGATTAGGTGTTAATCAATGTTAATCACAATGTTATGGTGCAGTCACATTTACCATTTCAATAGAAATCCACATGATCAGGAATTTCAAGTGAGGGAAATTAACTTCTCCACATAGATTTCACTCATGTTCTACTGGGTTGTGTAATTCACTACAATGACCAATGGAAAGCTGCTTCATACACTGCTTTGATAACTTTTTTTGCTCACAAAATGTATCCAGAGGTTTGTTTATGTGACAGCATCATTAGAGTTTGATATTCTGGTTCAGAAGCTCACTCCTGTTTTTATGCATTTTATCGTTTTGAAAATTAATATCACACTCTTCAATCAGTGAGTGTGATTGAAGATGAGTTATTATGCGCTCATGTTTAAGAATTAGAGTCTTTGAAATGCCTTAATTTTAAATACTACAGTACCTAAAGTCCAATCAAGCACCAATGTAGCTTTCTTATACTCTTTTAGAGCCAGATTGTTGTCTGTGGTTCATAACTAGATATCTGGGCTTATAAGAGCAAGTTTCTTTTACTCGTAGCAAGCTAAATTAGGATCTGACAGAGAATATATTGAAGAGGAGTGACTCTATTAATACGAGTCTGGTCTTAGTGCAAAAATAGTCCCACATTGATTTATAAATGAAAAGATGGTCTAAACATAGGCATGCAAAATCGATACCTTCATAAGCACTGTGCTCAGATTCCAAATAGATGTGTTTCCCTGTTCACACAGATGCAAGCTCTCTGCATGACTAATTCATATACTATTCTATTTATTATTTTAAATTAGCTT
>JAHKKF010524668.1:6935-16943 GCA_019740295.1 Labeo calbasu | reverse complement strand
AAGTCACACAGAAATGAATGCTTCAAGTTATTGCTGCTAAAAGTGGATCTACAGGCAATTGACTCATAGGATGTCCTAACTTTGTCACACATGGCCTTTCCCTCTTGGATGTATTTTTCTTAAATAAATAATGACACTGTGTGATATGTCATGTAATGATGTTTATCTGAGGATTTTTCCAAATTTTAAGACAGCCAAGGACCAGATCATTTTTTTTATTATGTCCTGATACGGAAAACCATGAAATTCAATAGGGTGTCCTAACTTTTTCACATGACTGTGTGTATATATATATATATATATATATATATATATGTAATCTTTTAGCAGTTAGTAGTTACTAGATGGGCATGATTTGGGGTGAGACTTGTGTACGTTTGCTTGTGGTGCTTTTTATGTCAGCAGCATCTAAGGCTAATTTTATGGCAAAAACTGGTAAAATTTCTGGTAAAATCAAGTCCAAGAGTAAGCATACTTCATAAAAATTATCTTCACAATGGATGTATAAAAATAGTAATAATAATAAGAAGAAGAAGAAGAAGAATAAGAATAAGAAGAAGAAGAAGAAGAAGAAGAAGAAGAAGAATTATTATTATTATTACAAATAATAATAATAATAATAATAATAACAGCAACAATAATAGTAGTTGTTGTTATTATTATTACTACTACTACTACTAATTAAAACAAATATAAAAATACTGGAAAATGAAAGAAATATTAATATTGTAAAATAAATAAAGTATAAAGTACCTAAGATTTTTTTTTTTATTTAGTTAATTTTTTTTTAGTAATAATTTTATTTTACATTACAACTGTAAAATTGCAACACTAATATTTATGACTGTCTTAATTTCTTCATGTTCAATCGCTATACCATGCAACTCTTATTTTGACAGTAAACCGCAGAAGCCCTTAAAGTCTCTCTTTGGCTGATAATCGCTTGTTTGGTGCATGCAAAAGCATGTAGTGCATGTATTTAATTTGTTAAATAATGCACACAGCACATTCAATGGCATATCTTTACACGCTTAAATTTCCCTATTTGAATGGCAAAACGTGATTGAAAATGAAACTGTACAACTACTGCGGTCATCTCGAGTGCATGCAATTAGATTAAATAACCCGCGAAGACGTCTGTGTTTATCGACGTCATCTTTTGCGGCGCCATACCCTATCAAACAAAAGCCCATGGACACGTGAAACTTACCTTCCTCTTGTTGTGGTAGGTGATGTACACGATGGCCACCAGAAAGGCGATGATGACCAGATGAAAGAAGAAGTGTGAATCTTCATCCTGGGTGGTGTATATGGTTGTGCCCTTGAATTCAACATTTATTTCTTCAGGGCTCTCAGCAGGGGAAGGATTTTTCCTCACAACCTCACTGTCCTGAGGCTCTTCAAGCTCACTCAAGTCTTCACCAATACCACCATCATCTTCATCTTCACCTTCATCATCATCATCATCATCTCCAAAGCCCATGTCTGCCTCTGGAAACGTGCGGGAAACCACGTAATCTGAGGTGCTCTCTGTTTTGTCAGCCGCAGGGGTGGAGACGGCAGTGGGCTTGTTTGCAGGTGTGTTGGTGGGCTCCGGTGGGTTGTGTTTGGCGGCTGTAGTCTGGTCTGAAGTGGTTTTGTGCAGGTCTGAAGTGGTTTTGTGCAGGTCTGGATTGGATTTGTGCAGGTCTGAAGTGGTTTTGTGCAGGTCTGTGGCAGTTGTTGTAGGTGGAGCGGTTGGAATGTCTGCTGCTTTGGTGCCGACAGAGACGTCGATAGCGGGAGCTGGCATTATAGTCGTCATAGTTGTCGTCGTAGTCGTCACAGTAGTCACCTGGCCCGATTCATGAAGATGACTGTCGTTCTGGGTGCTCGACACGTTCTTATCAGGTGTCATAATGGTGGTGCCGTTTTTATCGCTGGTGTTCTGAGACACACCTGCTATAGCTGAACAAAAATAACACATTAACAGCAATTACTGTGATGCTTTTGCCACCACGTGGCTCTCATATGTCAGTACAGTGCTTTAGATTACTTATGAATTGTAATTCGTTACTGATTCCAGATTACGTGACAAAAAGTGTAGTTAGTAACATAATCCATTACATTACACATTCTAGGTAATCTAATCAGACTACTTTTAGATTACTTTTGAATTAACTCATTTATCACATTGATTTAATTAGGATAATACTATACCATATTGATATAAAAACACAAAACAGAAAGAAAATATCACATTCGTTGTTAATAACAACATGAAGTGCGTTAAATATTACATTCTGTCAAAGTTTCCCAAACTGGGCTTCGAGAAGGAACTGTGAGTTTAATGAAATGCTAATATTTAATTACATCATAAAAATCTTTTTTTTTTTAAATAATTATGTTTGAAAGACAAATACCTTGCAAACTTATTAATACATAGTTAAATAACCAATTCAGTGATAATTCAAATAAAAATGAATGTTTTCATCAGTAGTTAATAAAAAAAATTGTTAATAAAGATGAAAAAGAAGAATTATGCATAATTTATTGCTACTGTGTGAATAGTATGTCATCAAAAAAAGTAACTGTAGTCTGATTACAAGAATTTTACAATGTAATAAAATCAAATTTTTGTAATCTTATTGCATAATACAGATTACATGTAATCAGTTACTATTTATTTTCTGCAAATGATAGAAGTCAGTGTCCAGTCTTAAAGAGAGCAAATCTGGCCATGTCAACTTTCATTTTTTCATAAGTTTCATCCCTGTTTCTGGTCAGGTGGGTTGCATTTCCCATTGCCAACAGTAGATGATCATGTAATTTTTTTGTTGTGGCATATTAAAGCATGCGTTACACATTCTTCCTAGTGGAACAGGAGTACTTAATTAGTAACACAAGTAATTGGATGAATATTGTGTAATTATTTTTTATGTTTTACTAACTATTGCCATCCTCAACATGAACCAAGATGATCTATAGTCACTATAACCAAAACCAAATTGACAAAAAATTTCATTTGTACACAGTACACACGCACACACACACACATATATATATATATATATATTTATATATTATGTAAACACAACCTTCATGTGATTGATCGCGATTAATCATTTGACAGCCCTACTTTGATTTTCACAATTCAGTACTTGTATTTTTTATTTCTCACAATTCTGAGAGAGAAGTCAGAATTCAGAGATATAAACAGAAATGTGAGGCGTAAACTCACACTGTATTGTACATTTCACAGCTCCATTGTTTACAGAAGCATGACAGCTGCGCAACTGACCACGTCACAAAAACATGAGACTCTTCCGGTATCAAAGTCGACTCACAGAAGTCTCGTGTGAGTTTTTCTATCGAGTATTTATGTAAGGTTATGTAAACGTGCCATTTATCGGTACCCAGACACAACACTGATATATGAAAACAACGGCGTTTGAAGAGTACAGGGGGTTCATTTACACGCAATGTCTGACACGAAACCCGAGCTGTTTTTGTTAAATAAATGACACCGCTGGTCACAGGAAGCATCCTATTGAGACTTATACGGAAATCCTTCACTAACCTGGCACTACCGTTGCGCAGCTCACAAAAAGGATCTGTAGTGACAGTAAAACTGCGAATATTCCCATGGCTGAAACCTCGAACCTCGTCTTCCGTACCGCCGCCATCTTCATTGCTGTCGTCATCAGCGCGGTGAACGCGCATGCGCCGATCCACTCGCAGACAACACGTCCTTTCTTTTCAGATACCCTTCCTTTGGCAACGCCCGAGTTCACTCATCCACTATTACTTATATACTGAATGACATTTGAGAGCACAATATTTAAATTAACGAAATGAGTACGCGAATTCCAACGCTGACGTAAACAGTATGCGTCGCCGTCGCAGAAAAAGCTTCGTCACATTTGAACTTTTCTCTAATATTATATTTATTAGCCAGATATCACTGTATAAGTCAATAACTGTACGTTTTATAATAAACAGCCCATATTCTCAGTAGTCTTTAAAGAAATAAAGATTTAAAAAAAAAAACATTCAACCTAGTGTTAACAGAAAAATCGTAAAAACTGTTCATTAATGTTCTTTAATCTCTTTAAACAAATCTTTTTTTTCCCCTTCTTCTTCATTATGCATTTTAATATTTTTACCCTTCTTTCCCCCTATGTTTCCCTGGCATTAATATGTATATTGTTGTAATGTTATGTTGTTTAACCCTCTGGTGCTCCTCGCATTGTGGTCAAAAATGTCTACATTCATTAAATGAAATGAAGTTAAATGAGATAAATGTACTGCTGTGCTTATTGTTGTTGTTGTTTTTTATATTTAGCATTTTTAGGGGACTTTATGGTACTACATCTTATTCATGCAGTAGTCATTATCCATGTATTACCTGTTCAACTTCTTGAGCATAGACCTGAACATTTTCCAATAAATCTTGAATGCATTGGAGCATTGACTTTGGACACACACCTGGCTGAAATGAACAGTTAATAAATAAATAAATAAAAATCGAAATCCATGTATATTTTTATGAAAAATTCACAAAAATACTATCATCATATTTTTATGACTACTTTGTTCAGGACCACTGAACCTTTTTAAATCCTAATGTCCATGATTTTTTGCATGTTCACATAGTGCAAAAACCTTAACCAAGGTTTGTACCACTGCAATGAAGTAAAAATAATAATAATAAATAAAACTTACATTTTGTCAAAAATGCCCAAAGAGCACCAAATGGGTTAAAGCATTTATTAAAAATAAATAAATAAATAAATAAATTACTATATATGTTGTAATTACACATACCTCCATGCCAGCCTTGTAGTATAGTATTAATACAGTTTGGTTTATATAGCTTTTTGTGTTCTTTATCACAATTACAAACAGTTAGTGAAAAGAAGAGATTTCTTTGAAAGGAAATATTTTCAAAGCATATTTTCACAAATACATGTGAGTGTATGCATCTAGCATTGACCAAAAATAAAGCAGACAATGGCACACTGCAAGCTATACCAAAGTCTGTGTGTATGTACTCGAACTTTTGTTTCTACAAGTTAAATCTGAAAAATTAAGAAGAAAAATATTAGTAGTTATAATATGCAAAAAGACAAGTGCACAGCTGAATAGTGTGGTCCAGGTTGAAATGTTTTATTCAACTGAAAGTATCCATACTGCTAAATCCACAGCATTCTAATCCTACATTTAAAAACGGAAGACTACATCCACCTATTCAAATCTTTTTTGCTCTCCCCGATACGTCAGAAGCTCGTTTCCAATCTCCTTTCGTTCAGGGAGAGCTGAAAGAATTTTGCCATCAAAGGTACAGGCAGTATGCAGCGACAAAACAAAAACGGACAATATACAGGTGTGGTTTTACTCACACAGACGAGACAAAAACACGAAACGCACCCAAAATTCCGGTGTCTACAACTAAAGACGTGACGGGCTCCTACAGCAGCCCTCCGAGTGTCATCTGGTACATACGGGTCCCTTCTTTTAAGCTTGTTGTGGTGAAAACCATAGATCAGGAATGTTGTGACCTAATATTAGTGTTGTCTGATGTAAACGTCTCCTTTTCTACCCAACCCTTCCCAAAAATTAAACATCTGTAAAATATTGTCATGTTCAACACTGTAATAAATAACGTCGAGTGTAGTGAAAATACATTTTTCAAGCCATTTATAACTGCAAATGCTCTTCTTTCGTTCTGTGTGACCTAGTAAATCGCTAATCGCTGCACTCAATGAAGAAGTGAGCATCACTAATGCATTATTTGACCGAGTATAGTGCGCTTCCTTGACCAGGGCATCTAAGAGAACAAGGTGTGTGAGGGTAGGATATTTAAAAAAAAAACAAAAAAAAACAAAAGAAAACAAGGTAGGATTATTGCAATCCTCAGCTTTCTATGCCTCGAACTCCAGACCCAAACCCAGTTTGTGGCCACCAGCGTTAATGTTCTTCCCATCCAGAAGAGCAGAAAGAGTCAGCTTAATGCCTGAAGCGAAAATAGAGAAAAAAAAAGTTAAACAAGAAACCAAGAGTTTACTGCAAACAACAGAACGGCATATGTACTGCTGTTCAAAAGACTAGGATTGGTAAGATTTTTAATGTTTTTTTTTTTAAGAAGTCTCTTCTGCTCATCAAGGCCGCATTTATTTGATCCAAAATACAGAAAATACAAACATATTATTACTTTAAATAGCTGTTTTCTATGTGAATAATGTTAAAATGTAATGTATTCCAATGATCAAAGCTGAATTTTCAGCATCATTAGACTTTAAAATAAAATAAAATAAAATAAAAACGCAGCTGTCATCTTTTGCTGCATGATAGCAATTGGAACAGGCTTTCTAAACTTGGTGCACTTGATTCACATCTACACATACTCACCAGGCTTCAAGGTTTGAGTATATCCCAGACCAACAAGGCTAGAATTATTCACTTTGGCCTGTAAGACAGACAAAGTGTGTTTGACTGCAAAAGTCACTAAGGACAAATATAACAGCACTGGTTTTCAGCCGTTTCATGGGCTTTTTTTCCCCTAACTGAGCATGCTTTTTAGGCTACATTCACACTAAATATGTTTACATGCATTAATTTGCTAATCAGAATTAATTTGATTAAAAAAACCTGGAGAAACAGTTATAGTCTATGTCAATCATGTCAATATCTGATGTTTTTGCTCTAAAATACAACTTGGAATATTACCTAAACTAATATTAACAAAAAACTTATACAAGGCATTCTTTTGCCCTCAATTTTGTTTGCATTCTGCTAGGTTACATCATACTGTGGAAGCGTGCTATTCGTCAACAATGCTGTCAAAAGAAGTAAAGGTTGAGTACAACAGCTCGTTTAGTGCTGGGGATTTTTACAGGTTGCATCATTATGCCAGGAGGTGCCAAAAAATGACTGCCTTGAACAGTGAAATAGCAGCATGAACAAAAACATTACACATACCGAGAAGGAAGCATCGGCATCGATCTGATATTTGGCGGCGATGCCAAAGCGGGTGTTGCTGTTCCCGGCAGTCCAGGCCAAGTTGACCGCCGTCTCCAGATTATCGTTCACTTTTTGGTAAATAGAGCCACCGAATTCTGTTCCATCATTCCTGCGATTTGAAAACACATCAAGACAATATGTTTTTATTAATAAAACACACTGAAATGCATAAAGTACACTGAAATTTCTCTATTTATCAACTAGGTGATCATTTGGTTTTAACCAATTAATTTGACTAAATCACATAGAATGTAAAACATCATTTTGACTATACTTCTATTTCAAAGGATATTTCAACTTCAACCACGTTTCAATCAACTGAGATCAACAAAAGGGAGTTTTCACACCCCACTGACAGATATTTGATATTTTAAGCATAAATTCTTAGAATTTTGTTCAGAGTCTCAGAAAACAAGACTTCATATCTTCAGTTTGCATCTCAAATAAAAGTAGGATGTTTTATGGCAATTTTATAGATGTGTATTTTCAAATAGCAGATTTTTTGTTCTGAACAGTTTTTAACAAAAGCTTCTATTTTTCAAGATGAGGAGGAAATTTGGAATACCAAATTCAAAATTCAGAAATTCAAAATTCAAAATATTCAAAATTCAAACATTCAAATAATTTGATTGTACAGAAAGTGGGTCAAGCTTCTGGTTTAAACAGGAAAGAGGGTCTTGGGGATGTCTTTTTATATATACAACATTAATGCCATGACTATGAATTTAAAACTTCCTGTTCCAACTTGTGACATTTTAATGGCCTCAATTTAGGAAAGCCCTGCATACAATGTAAAAATCTATTTTTGATATTGTAATAAAATTGCAGCAAAAAACGATTGCTCTATTTTTACAAGAAAATACTATTTCATAAAAAAGCATGTTTAATTTAATGTCTTACTTGACGTTTCTACTAAAACCTGTATCAAATGTTTTTTAGTGTAGTGAAAATAAAACTGCAATAAAACGATTTTGCCATTAATCTGATTATTAAAAAAAAAATTTTCATTAAAAAGATCGCAGTGAGTCTTTGTTATATATGAAGGCCTAAACACAACTAACTCACTTCTTAAGATTTGAGCTTCAATGATCTAAACAAACACCAGACATCACCGTCCCGCTTCCTGCTGCAAAGCCCTTGACAAATCCAATCGCCGGGGAATAAACGTATATATAAATAACCCACCTTTCTAACCTTGAGACTGCTGGAGACGCACAGCAGTCTCGCTAACGTAGATCTGACGATATTGTGTTTGGTACATACACGTTTGTGTGGAGCTGAAACTCGTCGGTCTTGTAGCCCACAGCAAAGTTGCTCTGGGTGACCCGGTTCCTCCCAGCCTCAAAAGTCATCTGGTATCCAGCCAACCAACCCTCGAAGCCCACGACCACGCCACCGTGCACCGCGGTGCCATTGATGTCATAGTCCACATCACAGCCCAGGTTGATGTGCTCGCGCTGGTAGCTGCTCTTGATCTTCCCGCTCTTCTTGCTATGGGAAGTTAGGAGAGAAGACAGTGAAAAACTGTGCTGAGTTTGTGTCAAAAAACCACAACATTGAATTCAAGTCTGTCATCAACTGATATAGTGTTAATACACCACTTGATTTTCATGTTCACTTGATTGTTGATTAATTGATGAATTGTGCACAAGTCACATACCCAGTGTTCGGAGAGAAGGAGGAATCAAATGTCAGCTTCAGCCCTTTAGCAAGCTGAGGAAAATAAAGCAGCATTTGTGTTAAATAACAAGAATGTAATTCACATCCAGTCAAGTGTAGCTCAGTTTTCAAGTCTCGTACCTGATCCTCCAGAGTGATCTCTGTGCCCAGAGTGTTGTCGGTGTTCCACTTCTCAGTGAACGTCAGGCCGTGTTCTGCCCACTTGTATTTGGTCTCCAGTGTTCCTGCGACCTTGCTGGTCTCTGTGTTAGCCGAGCCGGAGCTCTTGAACTCCTACAGCACGAAAAACGAATGTGTCACACGCTGATCTCTAATTGGCCAAAATGCAACGTTCAACTCCTCCAAGACCCTCTTCCCTGTTTAACCCAGAAGCTTGACCTCTAACCCACTTTCTGTACAATCTGAATTTCTACATTTTGAATTTTAGAATTCTAAACTTTAAATTTTGGAATTTTAAAATTTCGAATTTGGCGTTAGTTTTGTCTTCATCTTAAAAGCTTGAGGCTTGTTAATTAAAACTGGATATCTGCGGTCAAGGAATTCAAAAACAAAAAATCTGTTATTTAAAAAAAAAAAAAAAAAAAACACCATTAAAACAATTCAGTTGTGTCAAATATAAAATTTCCATGATTCAAAAATAATAATAACAATAATTTAAATTAAAAAATAAAATAAATAAATAAAATATTGAAATAAATAAAATATTGAAATAAAAAAAACACTTTAAAATAACATCAAATGCATTGTAATATTCAATTGATGACACGTCTATAATTCAAATTTACACAACTGGATTACGTTTAAAGTCAGATGAGGACATCCGCTACTGCAGCGCACACACGCTTTTCCAAAATAAACATCCATGGGTCAATTAGTGCGAACAAGTATGAAAAACATGTGGTGCACTTCCATGTCTGTGTGATGGTCAATATTTGCTTCTGAGGGCCACAGATTCATTCTGTCCACTGTGATCATGCAGGTTTGGATTATTATCTTTTACACGGCTGAAGAACATCAAATAATCCATCTTCATTTTGATGCAACTATATGAATTAAAAAAATTCCAAGATCAATCTTTTAGTCAATGCTGTTTCCACTGATTAACAGAACTAACTAACATTAACATTATTTAACTAACTATCACTAATATCATTGGTAGCACCTGCCTTCCAATAATCGCAATGAGCTTTGTTTTTTGTCACTTTTGACATGAAAGAAAGCTTTCAAATTTTTAATTGTCAATTTTTCATGGAAAAAAATAGCTCTAGAAAGATGCATTTTGCTAAATACATGCAACAGTTACCATAAAAAGCATGTTACTTAAAA
>JAHKKF010524665.1:0-16266 GCA_019740295.1 Labeo calbasu | reverse complement strand
TTTAATTCAAATGACATTCAAATGTCATTTAATGTTAGGCGGGATTAATCATGATTAATTTCGATTAATTTTAGAAAAATGTGATTTTAATTAATTCGGTTTTTTTTTTTTTATCAAATTTCAGCACTAATTAAAATATAGGTCCTCTATCCATAATATTGCTTTCCCCAGTGAAAAAATTGGTCTTGCTGGTGGATTTTGATGTGAGTGGACAACAGTAGATGGACTTTTTCCACTGGAGGAAGTGTTATTACGTGCTCAAATTTTGTCTAGAAGTGACAGATTAAAGTTGAAAAGTCTTAAAGGGACAGTTCACCAAAAAATGAAAATTTGGTCATTAATTACTCACCCTCATGTCGTTCCAAACCACAAGACCTTTGTTCATCTTCAGAACACAAATTAAGATATTTTGGTGAAATTTGAAAGCTTTCTGGCAGCAACACAACTGACATTCAAGGCCCCGAAAGGTAGTAAGGACATCATTGACAAATTGTTGATTAAAATCATATTTTTTGTTTTCTTAGCGCCCAAAAAGTATTCTCATAGCGTCATAAAATTACAGTTGAACCACTGACGTTACATGGACTATTTTAACAATGTCTTTACTACCTTTTTGGGCCTTGAACGTGTCAATTGCGTTTTCGTCTATGCAGGGTTAAAAAACGCTCGGATTTCATCAAAAATATCTTAATTTGTGTAGCGAAGATGAACGAAGGTCTTACAGGTTTGGAACGACATGAGGGTGAGTAATTAATGACAAAACTGTCATTTTTGGCTGAACTAACCCTTAAACAAAATGTTAATTGATGGACTAGAGTTGTGTTGATTACTTGTGGATTATTGTGAGGTTTTTATCAGCTGTTTGGACTCTCATTCTGACGGCACCCATTCACTGCAGAGCATCCACTGGTAAGTAAGTGATACAATGCTAAATTTCTCCAAATCTGTTTTGGTGAAGAACCAAACTCATCTACATCTTGGATGGACTAAGGGCGAGTAAATTTTCACCAAACAGTTCTGGCAACCCTAGCTTCAGTTTTTTACCAAAAATTTCACAGTTTTCTTTTTTACAGTGTATAAAGTCTCAACAATTTCTTCCAACAGTACTGACTCCCAGGTGTACAGTTCAAAGCAACGACGCCTCCAGCACAAATACTAATACACTGTAAAAACGGACAGCGAGGTCCATCAAATTCACACAGATCCAACTCTAGTGTTTCTGTCCATTCCACTTACCAACAGTGCATTCTCAGACAGCTCTCATCTATATGCAAATGACGGCACAGTGCTTTCTTCTTTTCCGTAAAGCTCAATATGAAGCTTTGGGGAGATGAGCAGGTGCACTTTGGGAGCGAGTCCACGGACACTGCTGATGAGCACAGAATTTTTCATAGACAGGCCAAGATACTCGCTCACTCATTTGCCTTGGCATTAGAATGTTTCCAAGACTCTGCGAACTTCATTATCTGAGCAATTACTGGTGCCAGGATTGTTTGACGGCGAGTTAGTTCATCAGTTGAGAAGCTGTCCGCTTTGGCACAAGACGAACGTGTTTGTTATGTCACTTATGATATTAAAACTCTCACTTTTACAGCGGTTCTAGAGTTGAAATGTGCCACACTGCAGACTTCGGAAAGTCAGAAAGGACGTATTTAATGAATCTGGCAGCGTTTGGCAGCCAAAGCTCTAATTACTGAAGACATGAAAGATCTGCTCCGTAAATCTCTTCCTCTGTTCCACCCCAATAATCTCTAGCTTGCACATATCAGAAGTCATTCATCCTACCCTGAATCAGATCACGAGCTGTTTGAAATCAGTCAGGTCTATCGACCCATGAAAGACTTGCTTTATTTCCTCACCCATCGCTGTTTTATCTCTCTGCAGCTCTCTCTGCGCACTTCAGAGTGTGTGAGCCTTACTCCGACCACAAGGGGCGCTATCACTTTGGGTTCCACTGCCCTCGACTCTCGGATAACAAGACTTACATATTCTGTTGTCACCATAACAACACGGCCTTCAAGTACTGCTGCAACGAAACTGAATTTCAGAGCGTGATGCAGCTCAATCTCACCACCAACTCAGACGGCTTTGCCCACAAGTGAGTAAATGTTTGGAAATAAAAGTATTTTGCTCACATGCGCCTTGGTTTTGTTGAGCTCCGAACCAATTACTCACACCCTCCATGAGGGTCCACAATTTTATTTTATTTTTTTAATTGTTATTCATTTAAATGACAAACATCTCTTGTTGATTGTGTAAACAAAATTATTTAAATTATTTTTGTTTTGATTATAACTAAGGCTGACCAATAATAGGCAAAATAGACAAAAATGAAATTAATCTAATTTTATTTATTTATTTATTTATTTATTGAAATTCCCAAAAAATAAAATGGCAAAAATAAATTAATCAAATAACTAAATATTTATTTATATTTATTTCTGACACTGCTGACACAAAACATAATGAGAATTATTTAATAAAAATAAATAAATAAATTCCGGAGTGTTTTTACTAAATGTTATTAATTGTTTAAATGAATATATAAAATGTATGGTTACTTTGTTCAATTTATCAACTAATATTCAATGTCATTTCAGTAAAGCTGACTTCAGTTAATTAATTTGACATAAGATATTGATTATTTTATTATTTGATCATAATTAAGGCTGACCAAAAATCTAATTAATTAATGTATTAATACATTAATTTCAAATATACTGTTGGCACAAAACATAATGAGAAAAAAATATTTAAGAAGAATAAAATATATAAATTCAGGAGTGTTTACATTTTACTAAATGTTAATATTTTTTTCAATTATTATAAAAAATGTATGATTATTATGTTCAATTTATCAACTGCCATTTCAGTAAAGCTGACTCAATTTAATAAATATGATCATAATTAAGACTGACCAAAAATTTAAAAAGGCAATAAATAAATAAATACATAAATTTCAAATGCACTGTTGGCACAAAAATATAACGAGAAAGAATTATATTAATAAATAAATAAATAAATAATACATTTCAAATGCACTGCTGACACAAAATATAACAATAAATAAATAAATAAATAATACTATATGCCATTTCAGTAAAGCGGACTAAAATTAATTAATATGGCACGATAAAATATTGACAATTTAAAGGATATTTTAAAAAAAATTATGAACATATTTTCTGGAAAATATTAAGTATTAATACTCAACATGATTGTAAGACATGAATATCATACAGGAAACATGCAACACAAAATAAGCATTTTTTTTTTTACAAAGATTTTTTTTGAATGGTTTCTATAAAATAAAATGATCATGATTTAATCTCTATTTATCTAATAAAAAGAGAAAGAAAAATATTCCATAACATATTTAATTAATATATTAAAATTGTTACATTGTTAAAATATTAAGTACATGTTAAGGTTGTACTAATACAGACATTTTGTGAAATATTCAAGCAACCTCTTTGAAAGTCCTTGTATTAAATTACATTAATTGCCTTTCTTTTAAATGACAAATTAATAAATCAGGCCCCCTTGAATATTGAAAATTTACAAAATGAATTTATGATTTATAATTGCATTCAAAAAAAAAAAAAAAAAAAAAAACCTTGAGAAATACAAAAGTGATGTGCGATTGTATTATCACAAACAAATATTCAAACATATATAAATGGTTGAATATTTGGTTCAGTTTTTTCTAATAGACCATGCCATTTGAGTCTCATTCACACTTTCTCATACATTTTTTTATTCATTGGGTAATAAAAGGATAGACAGTGTAATCTACCCTCAGCACACACTTCTAAAAATGGGCCTTGATTAATTTTGCATATTCATTTGTAGCTGGTTCATCCATCCAAACCCTACTACAACCAGTCTGCAACCGACTAGAACTTCCTCTGACAGGGTTTTGACCCGTATGCTGTGTAGCAAAAGCCCTCCCTGTGCTGTAATGACCACAGGAGGTTAGCACTGCCGTTCAGATTTTCCCACAGGCTGTTAAAGTAACGAATTCTGAAAAATGGCTCCCAGTCTGTGGAGCAGTGAGCCAGACCAGAGATCAGTAGAGTGACGCCTTTCTTCTGAATATCATCACGGATTGTTTATCCCTCCAGCTGACTGAGAGGGAGGTTAGAAAAATGCGACAATCAGATGGACTCGCTTTATTTGTGGCAGGCCTGATTTTGTCTGCCATTCTCAGACATATGCAAACGCGGTTCAAAATGCATAACACAGCAGATACAAAACCACTTGCATGCAAAAGACACAGAAACATCTGAGAGAATAGGTTAAATGAAGGTTCATTTAAGACATTTTTCTTTAAATCAAATCTTTGAAATATCAAACTTTTCAAATGTCAGTCACCTGCAAATATGACCCAGTTGTGAGGGATCCCCTACCTAAAATATTAGGTATTCAGATATTTATTTTTATATATAAAGACCCATTTACACTGTGTGAGAAAAATGTCTTATATTATACTTATTTTTATTATCTTATTGTTAAATAAAAAAAATACTTTGTATTGAAGTAAAATAAAAAAAATTAAAAAGTAAAATAAAAAAGTTCAAGTATATATTAAATATTTTTTATTTATTTTTGAAATTATTATAATTAAATAAAAAATTACTTTGTATTGAAGTAAAATAAAAAAGTAAAATAAAAAAGTTCAAGTATATATTAAATAATTTATTTATTTTTGAAATTATTATAATTATTAAATAAAAAATACTTTGTATTGAAGTAAAATAAAAATGCACACTGTAAAAAATATTTTAAAATGATTATTTCACTATTTATTTTTACAACTATTATTATATAAAAACTACTTTGTATTAAAGTAAAAATTTAAATTATAAAAAAAAATTAAAAATAAAATAAAAAGGTATATACATATATATATATATATATATATATATACATACCTTTTATATATAAAATTATTCTTTTTATTATTTATTATTGGATTTTTATTATGTATTATGTATAAAAAATGTATTATGTAGAACTTTTTATTATGTATTATTACAATTATTATTGGATTATTATTTGGAGTAAAATTAAAAAATAAGAGTAAAATAAACTAATAATTCTAATGAATATTTTTCATGGTTGTAAATAAATACATTTACTTTGTATTGAAATATAAAGTACTTTGTAGTAAAAATAAAAAACATGAAAAGTAAAATACTATTGTATTATTATAGCATATAAATATAAAACATGAAATGTAATTTAGAAGGCAAGATAACTCAGAAATAAGAAATATTAATTTACACAAAAAAAAATTATGAATTGATTTTTTTTCAACAACCTCTTAATCTTGAATATTTTCGCACATCCATGACTGTAAGAAATGACATGAATACATTAAAAAAGGATTTTGAAAATATCAGCGCAGTATCTTGACAAAAACAAAACTGATGTGTGATTGTACCGTCACTGCCTGCATCAGCAGTTTCCCAAACATCGCTGTTGATGCCTGCTGCGTGTGCAATTTCCTAATCATTATTCCCAAGTGTAACCCACGCATCCAGATCAAATTGTCTGTTCCGATGATGAAAGAATTCCTCTGACATTAAGCCGTGGCAAAAGATCTCCGCAGACTGCAATATCTTACTCAGTCAGAGCCTCAGGTGTATGTATGAAAAACCAAGCCCTGTTGTTTCACTCGAGCATCTCAGTGAGAAACATTGCAGTACTAATCCAAAACAAATCAATTAATCTTCAGCCCCACGATGGGACAAAAACAATGAAGCAGTGACATAAAGCTCAGTCTGTCACTATGCCCTGACTCTGGTCAAGCATGAAAATGTTATTTCACCGCTCAAGATCAAATCGATCCCTCTGTAGAGTCCCAGACCACTGGGTAGTTGTACAGCGTCTGCCCAACCTGCGCACTATCCTACCAAAGCAATCAGAAAGGCCAGCGGAAAGCAATTACAGCACTTTACTGCCACTGCATGGGCACTGACCTCTTTTCATTGCACTGGTTGATTTAAACGAGAACAAAATCAGACCCATTCTTCCCTGTAATGATATGATTATTCCTGTTTCCTTTTTATTCTTCCTTGTAGAGCATAAGCAACATCACTAACTCCAATCTTTGTCCTTTCTTTTGCTTCAGTAACTACACCGCTCTCATCGGCGTGTGGATTTACGGCTTTTTCGTCATGGTCCTCCTAGCTTTGGATTTCCTGTACTACTCGGCGATGAACTACGAGTTGTGTCGGGTCTATCTGGAGAAATGGGGGCTGGGAGGACGGTGGCTCAAACAGGCCAGGAGTCAATGGCACAGCGCGGCTCAGGAGGGCGAACACGACATGGGATCAGGCCTGAGTCACCACCATCATGCACGGCACAGTTTGAGAGGCGAAGCACAGAGCCCTACGCTCTTGACCTTCCAGACCTCAACAGCCTGGTGAGTCAATGAACAAGGATAAAGGAGAACTCACAGATAACTAAACACCCAGGTCGCTTACAGTATGTTATGTTCAGAGAGTCACTGTAGCATAACACTACACTAACACTTTTTCCTCAGAATTTGACTTTAGAACTCGCAATTGCAAGTTTATATCTTACAATTCAGTAAAGAAGTCAGAATTGTGAGATATAAACTCGCAACTGCAAAATATAAACTTGCAATTGCGAGATATAAACTTGCAACTGTGATAAAAAAACAGAAATGTGATGTATGAAATCGCAAATGTGAGAAAAGTCATAATTGTAAGATGTAAACTCGCAACTGCAAAAAAAAAAAAGAGAATTCTGAGACATAAATTCGCAAATGTAAAAAACTAAGATATAAACTCACAATTGCGAGAAAAAAGTTTGAATTGCGAGATATAAACTGGCAACTGCAAATCATAAACTTGCAGTTGTAAGAAAAAAGTCTGAACTGTGAGATAAACTCATGACTGCGAGAAAGAAGTTTGACTTGCGAGATATAAACTTGCAACTGCGAGGAAAAAGTCAGAATTGCAAGATATAAACTCACAGTTGCGAGACTAAAGTCTGAATTGCGAGATATGAACTTGCAACTGCAAGTAAAAAACTGAATAGTGAGACATGAACTTGCAATTGTGAGAAAAAAAGTCTGAATTGTGAGATATAAACTGGCAACTGCAAAATATAAACTTGCAAGTGCAAGAAAAAAGTCAAAATTGCAAGATATAAACTCGCAACTGAGGAAAAAAAAACTTAATTGTGAGATATAAACTTGCAATTACGAGAAAAAAGTCAGAATTGCAAAATATAAACTTGCAAGTGCAAGAAAAAAGTCAGAATTGTGAGATATAAACTCGCAACTGCGATAAAAAGTCAGAATTTCAACATATAAATTCGCAATTGGAAGATATAAACTCACTGTTTCGACAAAAGTCCGAGTTGCGAGAAAATATTGTGAGATATAAACTCGCAACTGTGAGAAAAAGTCAGAATTGCAAGATATATTAACTCAAGATTATTAAATCATAGTTGCGAGAAAAAAAGTCTGAATTGTGAGATATAAACTCACAACTGTAAAAAAAGAGAGATATAAACTCACAATTGTAAGAAAAAAAAGACAGAACTGTGTGATATAAACTCTGAACTGCAAGAAAGTCAGAATCGTGAGATATAAACTTGCAATTGAAAGATATAAACTCACAGTTGTGACAAAAAAGTCTGAATTGCAAGATATAAACTCACAACTGCTGGGAAAAAGTGGCAGAAACAGACTTCCATAGAACTGTTTAGTAGTTGGATTTGAAATTTACTGACCTTTGGTTAAAAGCATCTGCCAAAAGCATAAATGTTAACTAATGCAAGAATAACTGTGTCCAAAACCTTATATTAGTTAACACCTAAAATATATATGCAAATTATTAATCCTGTATTAATTAAACACTGCAAACAACTGCCCCCAAAAATATATCAAAATGCATAAACGTAAAATTAATGAACCATTTTAATAATATAAGCATACATCTAACAAATGTCAATTTTTACACATATTTTGTCATTTGAAAAAATTATCATTGTATTAAATGCATGTATTAGGAATGGAAATAAATTAACAATTTATTTTATCTTGTTTCACACTTACAATAGTGAGAGGCGTAATAGAGAGCAATACCACAAAATTAGGAAAAATCACATGCAACTACCCCTAAATCAGTCTGTAATCCCAAAACTAACACTTTACAGTGATTAATGTTAATCAGCACTTAATTGTGTAATTACACTGTAACAAAAACATCTAAAAAATAAAGTTAGAAATTGGTATTAACCTAGAATAAATATTGCAAAATGTTGTTCATTGTCATTTCATGAACTTCACTTCACAACATCATTGGAATCACCTTTCAAAATGTTTTTTTTTCCAAGCTTATGAATGCTAAAAACATTGACAGCCAGTTAGAATCGATCCTGCTTTAAAGAGCTCAAGCTTTCAAAGTGGAATATGAAATAACTTTAGCACACTCCTATAATAAACAGAATGATATTGTGCATTGGTGTGGACGCTAATATACCGCATTTATCGTCATAGTTATATGTGAATGAGTCTTTAGGCACATCAGCCAAGCTAATGAACGTGAATAGACAATACGTCTAACTAAATTCATGTCATTTCTGCATTATCAATCTTGTAGACTGCGTATATGGGACTAAATATTTGTTGTTTGTACGCACATGATCTCTATACTTCACGTAGAAGGAAATGTGTTAAAACTGTGTAGCAGATGTCTCAACATCTGCTAGATATTACTAGTTCACAGTGAGCATTAGTGATTTTCAAGTAGACTGATCTGTGATAGACACCAGGATGCACTTAAAAGACAGAATTTACCAGCTGAGCATACATGGGTAATAAAAGAAGGGTGCAGAGATGAACTTTCTTGGCTCAAGAGGAACTACTCAGACACCACAGAAATTGTTTCAGATGAGATTGAAAGGGAAACTTCTACCATCTGCAGGTGTTGGCCACATGAGTCTCTGATGGCTAATCTGGCTCAGTATGAGATAGCATTTGCTCTGCCATCTGTTGGATCTGTCGCTTACTGATGCCTGACATGACCTTCACACGGTGACCCTTGGCATTCAATTCAAACCTCTGCCAACACAAAACCTTTGCACTTTAGGCAATACAATATTGTAAAACATTTTTGTCATACTGTATGACACTGTTTCATCTTGAAATGTTCACCAATGGCAAATGAACTGCCTTTCAGAAGGCATTGCAGTGTTTTATCTGTTTGATATGCAACATACAGATTGTATTAGTGTTTCTGGCACATTTGTATTGTTCCCTTAAAATTAAGATATCAGAAAATGTAAAACAGTGCCGTTAATCAGGGATAGTTCACCCAAAAATGAAAATCACCCCATTATTTACTCACCCTCAAGCCATCCTAGGTGTATATGACTTTTTTCTTTCAGACCATCACAATTGGAGTTACATTAAAAAAATCTCCTGGCTCTTCCAAGCTTTATAATATCGGTGAATGGCTGTCGAGATTTTGAAGTCCTATAAAGTGCATCCATCCATTATAAAACTACTCCACGCAGCTCTGGTTGGTTAATAAAGCCCTTTTGAAGAGAATCAATGTATTTGTGCAAGAAAAATATCCATATTTAAAATTTTATAAACCGTAATCTCTAGCTTCCACTAACTGTCGTACGCATGTTTACGAGAGAGCGGCGTTCCAGCGGATGACGGAAGCGCCGGAGAGAGAGCAAAACAAAACACCGGTCACTAATTAGAAGTACAAAATGATGATTTGTAAAGAAAAATGTAGAAGAATTTCGATAAAAGCCATATTTTGTACACAAAACTTCTCGCAAGACTAGCATTATTTCACAGGAGCTTACGATACGCCAGCGGAAGCTAGAGATTATGGTTAATAAAGTTTTAAATATGATTTTTTGTGACTCAAACGCATCGATTCACTTCAGAAGGCCTTTATTAAACACCGGGAGTCATGTGGAGTATTTTTTATGATGGATGGAAGCACTTTATTGGATTTCAAAATCTCAACACCCATTCACTGCCATTATAAAGCTTGGAAGAGCCAGGACATTTTTTAATGTAACTCTGATTATATTTGTCTGAAGACCTAGAATGGCTTGAGGGTGAGTAAATCATGAGGTAATTTTCATTTTTGGGTAAACTATCTCTTTAAGGTTTAGCTAATACACTCCAACATTTAGGGTCTGAAAGATTTTCAATGATCAATATAATGCATTCTTGCTGAATAAAATAATAATTGTTTTAAAGAAAGAAAGAAATCTTACAGACCCTAGAAGGCCTTTATTAACCCTCCGGAGCCTTGTGGAGCACTTTTTATGATGGATGGATGCACTTTATTGGATTTCAAAATCTCAACACCCATTCACTGCCATTATAAAGCTTGGAAGAGCCAGGACATTTTTTAATGTAACTCTGATTGTATTTGTCTGAAAGACCTAGAATCGCTTGAGGGTGAGTAAATCATGGGGTAATTTTCATTTTTGGGTAAACTATCCCTTTAAGGTTTAGCTAATACACTCAAAACATTTGGGGTCTAAAAGATTTTCAATGATCAATATAATGTATCCTTGCTGAATAAAAGTAACAATTGTTTAAAAGAAAGAAAGAAATCTTACTGACCCCAAATTTTTGAACGGTAATGTATAAATCACAGTTTGACAGAAAAAAAAATTGATGTCTGTCTTGGCTTTTACCCAAGACATTACCCAGATCACATTGCACAATCTGACAGACAAGAAAAGTAAAAGCCGGAAAAAATTACAGTGTACGTCCAAATCTATTTCTGAAGCTATTTTTTTGGCAAGTCATTTTGAAATGCGAGCTGAACTCTGAAACGAGCCAATGAGCTTTCCATTCTCTCATTCTCGCCCCTCCCCTTCCACACCTGTCCTGTCATCTGAGAGCGGAACGTCTGGAGGCAGGCGAGTGGAATCTAGCGTGTAATATGATGATGATGCGTCTCGCACTTTGAAGATGCTGGAGAAACGGAGCTCTTGCAGCTCGGAGATAAGACAGATGGACGCACGAGCGCAATAAGTTCGTCTGGCTTTTCGACTCCAAAAAGAACTTTGAAGGACAAGGTTAATTGAACATTGGCATACTTGAGATGTAATTCACATCAAAGCATTTGCTTCTCTCATGTCTGCGTTCACGATGGCTGTGCTAAAATGTGCTTAAATCACACCCAGAACTTGCACTACAATTGAAAGGACAATGATCGCTTTAAAAAAAGTGGATAGCAATCTCAAAAGCCCAAAACGTAATTTAATATGCAAGAGAAATTACGTGATTTTCTCTGCCCCCTTCCGCCTGGTCGATCTTCATGTGTGTGTTGTGCAGGTGTTGCTAATTAAAGTCCTGCACCTGCATGCTGTTGGCAGGAGATAATTTAGAAGTTAAAGCCTCCCTCTGCCCTCCTTTGCACTGTCTACTCTGTCAAGATTCTGATCCAGCTAGTCAACTCTTTTTGAATGATTATTTTCAAAAGGAGTTTCAAAAATGTCCAAATGTCATTACTTTGAATTTGCAGGCACACTGAAGGATTATCTGCAAACCCCAATTTGTGTAATATTGAATTTAGTTAGAGTCTAGATGCGTTTTTTCCAAATTTGAGCACATCTACTTCCCTCTGGATTTGAAGCAGAAAATTAGCTACCACCTTTTTGACTCAAGATCATATTTAAAGGTCCCACAAGATATTTCTGGTAATTACAATGTCTATTTTTTATTTTTAATGAAACTAAGGGTGCAAATATATTAAAATAACACTGCCCTGCATCATTTTTGCTGAGTGAAATACAATACTTACTAACTTCAGGTGCTGATTTAAAAAAGTGCCAGTTTTTCTCTAAAGCATGTCATACTTTCTCACTAAACATACACGTTTTTGTAGCATTTATGCTTTAGTCCACCATTGAAGTCTTGTATGTTTAATTCCTGTCTTCCTCTAAACCCGGTTAGAACTATTTGTTCAATTCTCTGCTGATTTTCACATGTAGAGATGATTGTGATTGTGTTATTCCCAGCCCTGATTTCCACTTTTTTTTTCCACTCCTTTCCAGAATTACACATTTTGTCATTTATATCTTTTTTGTCATTTAAACTGACACTTTTGTCATTCTGACATTGAAATTTTGTTATTTTGATACTGTAAGTGCCTTAATACTGATACTTACAGTACCAGTCAAAAGTTTTTTGATTTTTAATGTTTTTTTTTTTTTTTAAAGAAGTCTCCTCTCACCGAGCCTGATCCAATTTTTATTATTTGATCCAAAGTACAGCAAAAACAGTAATATTATAACAATATTTTTATTATTAAAAATAACGTTTTCTATTTAAATATAATTTATTCCTGTGATTTCAAAGCTGAATTTTTAGCATCATTACTCCAGTCACACGATCCTTTATAAATCATTCTAATATTCTGATTTGCTGCTCAAAAAACAGTTATTATTATTACGTTGAAAACAGCTGAGTAGAATTTTTTAGGTTTCTTTGATGAATAGAAAGTTCAGAAGAACAACATTTACCTGAAATAAAAATATTTTGTAACATTATTTGCTACAAATTACGTTTGTTTTTATCATCTCTTTTGATCAGTTTAAAGCATCCTTACTACAAAAGCTTTTTTTTCAGATAAATATTCAACTGTTTTATTAAATATTGATAAATAATAATACTAATAAATGTTTCTTGAACAGCAAATCAGCATTTTAGAATGATTTTTGAAGGATCATGTGACATTTAAAACACACTTAAGAAAATTTAGCTTTGATCACA
This sequence comes from Labeo calbasu, assembly GCA_019740295.1. NCBI lineage: Eukaryota > Metazoa > Chordata > Actinopteri > Cypriniformes > Cyprinidae > Labeo > Labeo calbasu. The sequence goes on along the minus strand of JAHKKF010524665.1, from coordinate 3,467 downwards.
GGAATAAATTACATTTTAAAAATATTCAAATACAAAGCATTTTAAATAGTATTGTTATTTAAAGCAAATTTTAAATAGTAAAAATATTTCACAACATTACTGCTTTTGCTGTGTTTTGGATCAAATAAATGTAGGCTTGGTGAGCAGAAGAGAATTCATAAAAAAAAACGTACTGCTCAAAAATGTTTACTGTATGATGGAAAGTTTTTGTTCATATTTTTGAATGTATCACTGTAAAATTAGGTAATATTAGGCCTTTTTTCCATGTCATCAGCAAATTTTATTTTCAAGATGCAGGGCTGTGCATTTCAAGTAAAAAAAAAAAAGTAAAATAAATAAATAAATAAAATTTCCATGCTCTTTATCACCAATGAGTTTAAATTACTTCTCTTTTTTTAACTCACAAATAATCATTTCTCAGTAATATAATTTTTTTTTTATTACTATTACTTGTTTTTACTCACAAATAGTAATTTCTCAGTAATTTCTACCTAATAAAATACAGCATTTATCTGGAATAGAAATCTTTAGTAACATTATAAATGTCTTTATCATCACTTTTGATCAATTTAAAGCATCCTTGCTACATAAAAGTATTAATTTCTATCATTTTTACAAATGCCTTATTTCAAATAAATACTCAACTCCTTTTTTAATATTGCTAATAATAATAATGGTTTCTTGAACAGCAAATCAGCATATTAGAATAATTTCTAAAGGATCACGTGACGTTGAAGAAAGGAGTAATGATGCTAAAAATTAGCTTTCATCACAGGAATAAATGTAAAAAATATTCAAATAGAAAACAGTTATTTTAAATTTTATTTTAACTAATTCTCTAGTCTTTTCTAGGTTTTTTTTAATTCACAAATAATCATTTCTCAGTAATTTACTTTAAAAAAAACTGACTCACAATTAGTAATTTCTCAGTAATTCCTACCTATATATATATATATATATATATATATATATATATATATTTTAGTGCTTGANTAGTAATTTCTCAGTAATTCCTACCTATATATATATATATATATATATATATATATATATATTTTAGTGCTTGACATAATAAGAAAAAATATATTCATTCACAAAATAGCTTTTTCGACTGAAATTAGTTTCTTTCCTTGGTTGAACACTGATACATTTTTCATAATGTTTTTCCCCCCCATACAGTTAATTCAGTAGGGTCCAGGGAAGTTTTAGACAAAACTGATTTTCATAACATGCACAAAAACAGAAATTTGCTAACAGCAATACAAACATTGCACTGGGGTTCATAAGCAGTAATAACACTCTACAGGAATCTACCACAAGTGGTCAACTTGGTTTGAGTACATTTTGAAAACAGTGCAATTTCTAAAACTTAGTCATAGTATTAACGTCACAGTTTGTGACAGAATGTGATTCTTCGAGGTCAGATCAATTCTGATAGCAACTGACAACAGTAACCGAATATCCTGCTGGCTACGGCAAATGAAAAACACTCGCTCTACAAAGGCTGATCAAAGTGATATTTGGAGTTTACAGTCAACAGTACATCTACCTGCAGGCTGTGGACTATTGTTGGCAGCAGAGCAAATAGCATCACTGCATACAATGTCATTTTTCATAGAATTGCGTAAGAGAGAATCCATCTGATAATAATTAAACAATTTCCCGACCAGCGGTGAGTGAAGATAGCGATTTCCCGTAGCTTTCGTGATTGCATTGCTTGTCTGTTTCGGAGTTTTCTCATCATGGTTCCAGATGGCACTGGAATTACATAGGCAGATCCAGTCTTTTTTTAAAAAAAAGAAAAAATGGGAATATTTTGAATACCCTAAAGGCTGTAATGAAATTACAGACAATCGAGGGTTATGGCAAATGCATCATTACATCTTCAACAGGCATTTAATAAGAATAATGAGGCGGTAAGCTACGTTAGAAGCTAGAGCCTGCACTTCTACTTTAAACACAAGCCTTTAAGCCAATTAAAAAGCGTAAAAGGCTGAGAATTTGACACACTGTGCAAAGCCGGCGCTCAATTTTCATTATGTAATGGAGTGTAGCAGCAAGCATTGTTTTAAAATTACCAACCAATTTGCCTTTGATACTGAGAGCCAGAGTCTTCTGATATTCAAGCTTATTAATTTAGCTATTTCTCCCTGAAAGGACTACAGTCGCAGAAAGCTGATATTTTCATTTGAATGTCACCAACTCGGAGCACTTCCCATCAGAACGCCTCTGCCTCATTTCCCAAAACAATCATCTCTCAGGGGTTGTGGAGTGGAGGCAGGCCCAGTGGGGGCAGTTGATATTTCTATTGCATACAGAGGGCTGCGCTCATCTTGTGTAAATATCTCAGCATGAAGTGACTCACCATTGTCTCAGCTCTCATACTCACAGGGTTTGGTTTGGATTAAGGGTTTGCTTTGCTTTAGATCAACTCTCTTTCTTTCAAATATGTAGACGTAATCAGCTATTTCTGTCTGCCTTTCAGATTCACTGTAAATACTGTTTTTTTTACTATTGGTATCACAGGGTTAAACAATAATGATGACACACTGACCCAAGGTCAGTGGGAGAGGGTTTTGACGCTAATGAATATTTTATATTCATTGATTTAGTTGATATGCATTTTATGCCATTTTTGCACGTTTCTCTTCTGCTGATATTATCTAGCTGGCTAACATAGATGCAGTTTTGACCAAATTTTGAAAAAGAACACATATAAGTTGTTGTTCAAAAATTAGTAAGATTTTTAATGTTTTTTAAAGACACTAAATTTACTTTACAAGATTTACTGACCCCAAACTTTGAACAGTAGTGTATATTGTTAGAAAAGATTTCTATTTTAAATATTTTTTAACATTTTATTCATCAAAGAATCATGAAAAAATATCACGTTCCAAAAAAAAAATATTAGGCAGCACAACTGTTTCCAAAAAAAAAAAAATCAGCATATTAGAATGATTTCTGAAGGATCATGTAACACTGAAGACTGGAGTAATGATGCTGAAAATTCAGATTTTCATGACAGGAAGAAATTATATTTTAAAGTATATTAAAATAGAAAACCACTATTTCAATATGCAATAATATTTTACAATATTACTGTTTTTTCTGTATTTTTAATCAAATAAAAGCCTGATGCAGCCTTGATGAGCAAAAAAGACTTCTTTAAAATACATTAAATGTCATACTGATCTCAAACTTTTGATTGCAGTCTACATATATATTGTTTATTTTTATTTTTATTTTTTCTTTTTCTTTTTGAAAATTACTTCCATAGTCTTGGAAGCACTAAAAATGTGTGGAAAACCACATTATATATATATATATAGAGAGAGAGAGAGAGAGATAGATAGATATATAGATAGATAGATAGATAGATAGATAGATATTTAATATATATCCCTAACCCTATTTTAATATAGAATATGTAGAATAACATAATAGATAGAATTATAATATTTGAAATA
>JAHKKF010524664.1:0-10199 GCA_019740295.1 Labeo calbasu | reverse complement strand
TTCCATTTTACTGTTAAGAGGCAATTACAGTGAGGTCAAAAAGAGTTTATTGCAAATTAAGGTATTAGAATAACAAAATGGCTTAAAAATTAACATGAATTTCGCACTATCTTATTATTTGGTCCTCATTTGCATTTGTGACAGCTACTCTCGAGTGGCATGATCTCCACACGTTTGTGTAAAACCTGACGATCATGTGATCAAGCATGTTTTTAAAATAATCCAAAGAGCATCTTGTAGTTCAGTGAAAGCATAAAACACCTGACAATTGCACTCCTAATGAAATATTTTATTCAATCAACCTGGATTTTAGTGTGGTCTCATATTTTAGACCCCACTGTACAAGTAAGCCAACTGTGGGCTGATTTACCTGAAAAGTGAACTGTACGGGCATCTTTTTATAGAGAGTGACCTCTATGAGTCAGACACGATCTATTTCAGCGTAGCTTCCTCCACAGTGTTACACCACCGCAAACCGTTAATTTTTTCTACTAGCCTTTGTTTACAACATCAACATAAAACAAGAAGTGTTCACATGCTCGTTCTCTTTTTCCAGTGTGTTAATTCTGGGAGTTACAGTCCGCCTTGAGGCAGCAAATCTGGTGTGAAACCCCATCACTTTAATTAACAGTGATTACAAATTACACCGTTCAACGTGAGGACTAACGAGAGATACGGGCTATAGATAGTGATGCGCTTTACGGCTTGAAAGCGGCAGACATTACTCACCTATTCTGAATGAGAGCGGGCCACTGGTGGCGTTTCTCACCCACATGGCTAAGAAGAGCAGAGGCGCCCAGGCTGCGAGCATCTTCTTTGACTCCTCATGGGTCCAGCCCTGGGGGTCCCCCTTCACACAGCCACCTGCCACACACCAAACACAACAGCAACACTTCAGAGGATTATAAAAAGGAATAAAAAACATACTTTTCAATCAAAGAAGTTATATGCGCATATGGTACAATAGTTTGTTGGTGGCAGTTTATTTCACTGCTAAACTTGTTTTGGTTCCTAAGAATGCTGCAATAAACTTTCTTAAAACTTTTTGTTTTTTCTACACTTTTACTAGTTCGTCAACAACGTGTATAAATGTCTAAGAATACATTACAGAAGTGCTTTGTCATAATTCTGTTTTTTTTTTTTAAAGCAATAAAACCATCCCACCATAGTGTCATTTCTACCATATCTCAAATGATTTATTGTGCTTAATAACAGCCTGTGGTGAAAACGACAGCTCTGGAAATTACATTTTTTGATGTTTCCATTTCCATTTTTAGATATTTAATCACTGACAATATACATAAATAATACATAAAAGCAATGGAAAATATGCCAGATTTAGACAGGGTGGCTAATTTATACCCCAGGGAAGTAAAAAAAAATTAAATTAAATTAATAAAATTAAATAAAAATAAAAATAAAATTAAATAAAAAATGAAATAAAATTAAATAGAATACAACAAAATAAAACAAAATAAAATAAAATACAATAAAATAAAATGACATAAAATTAATTTAATTAAAAAAATTAAATTAAATAATTAAATTAAATAAAGTAAATAAATAAAAAAATAAAATAAATTAAACACAAGAAAATAAAAATAAAATTAACTAAAACTAAATACAATAAAATATAACTAAATAAAATAAAATTCAATTCAATTTAAAAATAAAATAAAGTGAAATAAAATACAATAAAATAAAATAAAATACAAGACAATAAAAAAATATAAAATACAATACAATATTAAACTAAATTAAATAAATTAAATTAAATTAAAAAAAATTAATTAAACAAAATAAAAGAAAATAAAATACAAAATGTAAATAAAATAACATTTTTGACACTATAGTTCCTATAAATCTTCACAAATTTGATTTGAAAACAACCACATTTTAATTTTTTTTTTTTTTTTGAGAAATAATCCTTTTATACCTTGTCTGACTCCTTTATCTAATTAAGGTTTATTTCATACTTAGCATTTACACATCGTAAATATGCACAATTAAATAATATTTTCACCTTTTTTGCATAATTAAACAAAATTACAACTAGACTTGAAATTGTGCACAATAAATAATATTTTGCTTACTAGTGAAATTTTACCTTGATATTTCTTTGTTCTCTTCATACGTCATGTCTCATATTTTGTCTAAAACATGACCTCCACTTAAGGCTAGATTTTTAAAAAAAAATCTTAGCAGTTGTTTCCTTGCAAAAAATTTACACTAACCTTTGATTTAAAAAATAATAATAATAATTTTAAGTTGCTACATTTTCAGTGTGGTGGAAATGACACCACAAATGAAAGACGGACATAATTTTCATAAAAAGATTCAACATTATTTTCTACACAATAAATATTTTTTGATTATTTCATGTTTTGATTATGACAGTTTTACCTTTACCAGTTTTATTTCCAGATTGGAAGTCTGAGTCTGGGACAAGGAAGAAACAATAAAATCTATACAAAAACGCATTCTAGAATGACAAAAGTAGCCAAAACAAAATAAAATAAAATAAAAAATTGCTAAAATAAAATAAAATAAAATAAAATAAGTATTTACGAAATGGTTACAATGTGTACAATGTGCCCTTTACATAACAACAAATTAAAATCTATTAAAAAAAAAAAAAGAAACCCTGGGATATTACATTGAACAAACACTTTAAAAATAAAATAAAATAAAATGAAACCAAACGAAATTGCCTTTGCTGGATATTTCAAATGTTTCATAAAATATGTTCAGCTGTAAAACAAATTATATCTCATGCTACCGTAATATTGGTTAAACTCACAGCTGTTTATTGCGACGGCAGAGACAGACAAAGTAACAAGAATATCTCAGTGTCTAATTGCAGCTATGATTCATGTTGCTACAAACATATGTTCATATCAGCTGCATTATCCAAATACAATTAAAAAGAACAATCAGATGAGCTACTTGAACCATACAAGACTGATGCTTATTACCGCACTCACAATAGAGCAGTGAAGTTTTTTTATTATTTAGTTTAACATTTATTCAAGAGAGTTTTGACAAAAATACAGTGGGATGTAAAATGCTTTTACACTGGGAGAAAAACATAAATAACATTTATTGATTTTTCTTGTAATGACACATCTACCACTGGCGATTACGTGACACAGCAGACACTGTAAATTCTAAGCAGAAATGATAAATATGAAATCCTTACAAACTGTGTCGGTTGTATTTGCTTCAAAGACGCAGAGAAGGCATAAGATTAAAAAGTTGGTCACGACACACATTTATTTTATTGAAATACTCCCGCTTTCTGCACCAGCTCTTATTCATTACAACTTATCTTCTTTTGCTTATGTAGACACATTAAGGATCAAACAGATAGACGGAGAGTTCAAGAAAGGGTTGCGCGTGAGGAAACACATGCCTAATTCATTTACGGAAGCAGGATGCCATGACAATTAGAAACTGCATGCACATCCAAATCATTTTGCTCAAATGCAATTACACCAAATCAACTTCAATGGTTTCGCATGGCCCGTGCACAGCACCTTCAGCAGCAGAATACAGAACAGAAACGGCATTTGTACTGACACTTGTAATTTCATTTTACTGCCATACAGCTAATAAATATCTGTAATTTTGTGCTCTGCAAATGAGAACGGCTTTTTCATTTTCTGAAATAGTTAGCAGCAAAATAATAATCTCATGGATGAATTCATTTACATTGATAATTCACCCAAAATAAACATTCTGTCATCATTTACTCACTCTGATGTTCTTTCATGACTTACTTTTCTCTGTAGAACACAAAAGAAGATATTTTGAAGAACAACAACACTCCTTTTGCTCATTTAACGTTGTTTTGGACTCCATTGACTTTCTTCATCTGAACAGATTTGGAGAAACTCAGCATTACATCACTTGCCCACCAATGCATCCAAATCATGATGGACTGTAGTCGTGTGAATTACTTGTGATGTTTTTATCAGCTGTTTGGACTCTCGTTCTGACGGCACCCATTCACTGCAAAGGATCCATTGGTGAGCAAGTGATGCAATGCTAAATTTCTCCAAATCTGTTCTGATGAAGAAACAGAAGGAAGTCTTCCGTACCAACATCATTGCAGAATTTTCCTTTTTGGGTGAATTTAACATTTTTGCTAATAAAACCTGCATTTAATCCATTAAACAACCCACAATCCACCTCTAAAACTGCTTAAACAGCACTGTCTTATTCTTCCCAGCAAATCCATTATTTAAGCCCTATTCACAAAAGTTAGTGCTATTTAATCGATAAAAGAATGTATTAATACCAATGAGAAACTCTTCCTGGAAATACAGGAAGCTTTTTAATATGAACCGAGGCAGGAAATGTATCTGGCTAAAGGCTCCGTTTAGGAGCTGACAGGCAATTAAAAATACAGTAGAGAGCCTGCAAACACCACACACAGCATACGATGTAGTCTTTTGACTATGAACAGAAGGATGAAAATAGAACGTGTTCCGTTTCTTACTCGTTTATGAAATTGTCACCGCTCTCAAAGGGAATCATGCGAATCAGACCCGCTGTGTCTTCAATTCAAACCGCTAGCCGTCTCTGCCCAGACAAGCCATCTACAGTTTTGTTTCTCTCTCTGTCTTTCAACAAACACTGTTTGGAGAAAACCTGTTAAAGGTGAATTTTTTTTCTTTTTTTTTTACACAAATGACAACTGTGGCTGTCTTTATATCTTAGGTCACATCTACACTGTTAAAACTGATTTCGAATTTGTAAATAAAACATTATTGGAGCATGTTTTACGTAAACAATACGACAGGAGAGCTGTGAATTATTCACAACACAGCAAGCCTCGAGTACCTTATTAGGGCTGTGTATCACCAGCAAAGTCACGATACGATACGTATCCTGATAAAGAGGCCATGATATGATATGTATCACGATACAGGACAGCAATGAATTTCGCCTCAGCAGAATTTAGTAAAACAGCTGTTTATTAAACACGGCATACTATGCCATTTCTAACTATTGGCAGAACAAGCAGTTGACCTCTGCATTATGAAGGGCCTCCATAACTATACCACAGTACAGTATAGGTAATGGCACCTGTTTCATGTTTACATTGAGCACTCCCCACCAGGTACAATAATCTGATTGTTTGCAACGTGGTTGCCAGGTTGACAAAAAAAGGAACACACTTAGCCAGGGTTGCCAGGTTTTCACACCAAAACCTGCCCAATTGCTACTCAAAACTAGCCCAATGGCTTTTCAGGGGGGATCCCTCCGGTAAAATTGGCATTCTGGGGGGTAAAATACGTTTTTCGGCGGGATTCCCCTGGTAAAACTCGCATTCCAGGGGCTAAATATCACGTTACTGGGGTCACTGCAACCCACGGACATAAAAAATATCCCTCGGCAACAGTGTTAAAGCAGGGTTGCCAACTTTTAAGTTCAGCTTGGAGTGAGATTTGAGGGGGTATATATATATATATATATATATACACTGTACATAGTGATACAAATGTTTTGTTAAATGCCTCTTTTAGCACCATTTTAAACTTGCGTTAAATTCACTATTTGCTTGCATTCATTGTATGTACTTCTACGAGTATCATTTAAAAAAGATGTAAGTTATTAACTTTTTAAATTTCACATTTAAAAACCTAGTGTTTAAAAATGTCAAAATATTCAAATGAAAACCTTACAAATAAGAAAGCAAAATGTACGACCTGCAAATATTCTAGATACATGTATATGTATCTAGATACAGGTAATAGGTAAACCATGGCATTGCAAATGAAAATGACGCTGCCTTTTCCATCACTCTCCAGAATAAAATGATACTGTAAATGTTATCCCTGTAATAATCAATACATAATGCTGTAATGTTTACTAAAAATTGCTGCCTGTATGGTGAAGCTGTCGTCTATGCTATTTAAATTCATTCAAATGTATTGTCAACGCTGGTTTGTTTGAAGAGTTCAATAAACCACGTGACCTCATGGCGGCGACATCAAAGCTTGTCGCCAACTCTGATTTTCAATAACTTTGGCTTTAACCAAAGCGCTATACTTTACGATTTGACGCCACATTAGGTGCGCCAAAACGGTATTTATTGTTTGAAATTAGTAAAACTTACAAAATGTGAAAGCTGAGACTTTGTTTCGTATAGCAAGCAGGGTTGACAATTTGGTGTGAGATTTACATGGGCAGAGTGAGAGCGTGAGACAAAGCCTAAAAGCGTGTGTTTCACACCAAATGCTGAGAGTTGGCAACCCTGGTTAAAGTAGCCCAGTTCTGCAGGAAAACCGCGGACTTGGCAACACTGCACTTAGCGGATATTTCCGTATTGGGCAAGTGAGAAGCTCTGTTTCGAAGATTGCATCTCTTTATATCGGCCAGATTAAACCTTGTTGTAGCCTATATATTTTGTTCCATTTAGTATTATTTTTAGAAACCTTACACTTTTCTACTCTGCTTTAAACTATGTTCTTGTATTCAAATTAACACTGCTGCGCACGTGTCACTATATCGATACAGAGATCAAATCTCTATGACGATATATGGTCGTATGGATGTATCGAACACAGCCCCTATACCTTATAGCTTTGATAAAACAGTTAAGTTACCACACAATAAAACAAAAAATGTATCCTACTTTTTTGAAACAAGTTCCTTAAATGCTGTACTTTGGCTTAAAAAAGTAGTTCCTGACAGCAACAGTAAACGCCAATTGAACGTTCCAATGTAACATGCCTCATCTGATGAGCTCAAATAACAATTTACTATACACCATATATTTTCTCACACGCATATAACGTTATCTATTTGTCTCTCAGCTTAGCGCAAGCCTCCCTACAGTGTAAACTGGTGAACATATGAACATTCAGATTCATACCTGAAACAGAACACTAATAAATACTGCATTCCCTCCACACTTCGGAAACTGTGGGCATTCACACAGACGTGCGCACACACCATTGTAATTCCCGCATAAAAAAGTTTCTTTGACTGGGGGAAGGGCGTGGTCTTAAAATTAAAGGTAGATGATGCAACATAAAGCCAGCAGGGGTCACTCACGGCATTAAATAAATAAACAGTTAATTTGGCTGAACTAATACATAATAAATAGGACAGTTTTGACACTATATTATTAATAATTTATGTTGCTAAGGGTGTTGGGTGAGGTGGTCATAGCCCTGTTTTAAAAAACTCAGCTGCTGACCAATCAGAATCGAGGACTGGAACTAACCGTTTTATAAAAGAAAATACTATTTCAGTCTTTCTTCCACAAAATGTAATGTTTAATTCAATGCTTTTTTTGCCATTTCTCTGAATTTCTGAGTGTAAATAGTTTTTTTTTTATATTTTGGTCTACTAGATTCTCAGTGGATTCAAAAAAATCAATAACTTATTCACTCAAAGGGATACTTGACCCTGAAAACTTATATAGGAAAAAAATGTTTTTGTTCAAGCTAAGAAAGTCAGTTCATTCCAAAACAAAATATTGGGCCCACTGAATTTCATTGTACATAGAAAATAAAATCTCTTAAATATCGCTCTTTTTGTCTTCCATGGAGGAAAAGATACAAAATCTGCATTGTGATATTCAAATGAAAATTAAACTGGATTACATATTCACATTACACTATATACTGATGCTTTTCTTTTTAGATAATAATGTGATATTATGTCTTCTAGGATTTCTGTGGAAAACAGTACGTGCAATAACACAACAGCCATGCCCCCCTGAAGTGAAAAGGTCTTTTGAACGCTGGAAAGCTATTAACTATTGTTATGATAAATGACAAATGTATACATTTAAAGAAAACCAATGCCCAGTTTCCACTTAAACCTCATTTCAGCATCTGCACGAAACCTTTCCCCCTGTGAATTACTGTGTGTGTGGGACTGAGTCATTTGATGGGAGGGTTGAATCAGTAATGGGATACCACAGAAATAGCACGTAGCTTGTTTTTGTAAGACAAGTGCTCGCCGTGGGGAGTAAAACAAAGGAGAAATCACCATGTGTTGTTACGTACGCACTCGGCTGCTGTCATGTGGTGAAACGGAGCTTGATTTGGACCAACGCAACATTACCATCCGATAGGGGAAGAACTCTGCCACGAGGCTTACTATTGACAATCTCACAACTAAAGCCAAGTGACTGCTTCGATACAATACGGAGTAATTCAGTCCAAACATTAATTAGTCCTGGCTCAGTCCCCAGGATGCCACCCTTTTGTAAAAGGCATCAAATTAAAGTCTAGCAATGGAGGAGCTCTTTTCAATTAAAGCTAGATAAAGGCTGCTAGACCATGAGCACCGCAAAGAAGTCAAACCTGTCAGTCATAACCGCAGCTTCATCGCATATTCTCTCCAAATACCTCTAAGTGTCCATCAAAGCTCTCGTCTCAAAACAACAGGCAGACTGTATTGTTACGGCATTTTTATGCTGCACTCACAGCTGACATCCGCTGCCAATCAAAAGCAAGTCGGGGAAGAGAAATCCTCTTCTAGATGTCAATGAGAAGACTGAACCGCAGGGTAAATACTTTGTGAATATATGTAGAGTTTAGAGCCGGCAGCAGAGAAAGATAATAAACACAGCGTTTGTCTTGATGTTTCCAGTGTCTTGAAGTTGTAAACGACTAGAAGCAGTTGGAAGTAAATAAACACACCAGGAATTAAATTAATCGCCTGGCAGAAATAAAATCAACATGTGACGGTTCACCATTAAATCTCATTTATTATTTATTCAGAAGAATCAAACGCAAACAATGCGAGCAAGGAATCTTTAACAGGATTGCTGTGAGACACACTCTCTGGGCCGAAACGCTGCCAAAACAAACATCGCGCCACATTACGAGTAGCTCTTTACTATTTCGAGATAGAGTCTCAGTTGTTCTTTTAAGAATTGCTAAAATAATTGATTCAAAAGACACATTAGTCACTCACTACTTAGCTCCCCTGCCGTGCAACTGGTGCGTTTTAGCGCGCTTTTGGGGTTGAGCATTTTCTGTGGAATAACAACGGTGTATGAGAGCCAGCAGAATTTGGATAAGTGCCTCTTTTGAATTGTCTACTCGAAAAATCATTTTGATTTTCAAGTGAGAGGAAAAAACTTCAAAGATTAAGTGTGTGCTTTTTGTAACACTGAGAAAAAGGTTAACTTTTTTAACTTGTTTTCTGTGTGCACAAAAAGTACTCTCACAGCTTCATAAAATTAATTTTAACAACGTCCTTACTACATTTGTGGGCCTTGAATGTGGTAGTGCTGTATATGCAGGGTCAGAAAGCTTTTGGATTTCATCAAAAATATCTTCATTTGTGTCACGAAGATGAACGAAGGTCTTACGGGGAGAGTGAGTAACACAAAGCAATTTTAAAAATTCTTTTGAGTAAAAAACCTATTTAACTCGCAGGCTGTCTTGCTGTAGTGATGAGTAATGTTTTTGTTTGTTGTAAACAGTATGCTACTTATTTTACTTTACCGCGAGCCAAAAAGCTGCATCATAACTGCTACTGCTACACTTGGTCTCAATCACAGTCTGAATCATAAGAGACGAGACGGCCTGTCACAGACACAAAAGCACAAAGTGATCGTATTAGGTAAAGCAGGGTGAATTAAGGTAAACTGGAACATTTCTTGTCAGAGAGATGAATGGCATGAAGTGACTCAATTTACCTGAATTTCCATAAAACTTTAAAACTTAGGTTTGGTGGAGCAGTTCTGGGATATCTGCCAGTGTTAGCCTACATCTAAAAGATTATGGATTTTCACTAATATTGAATATCACAAAGCAAATACAGACTGAAGCACTATAAAACAGGGCCATACTAAAGCTGAATCTTTAAAACCCTGGATCCACCCTGGATCTAAATGGATAACGGAAGAAACCTGTGACAGAAGAAATGATGTATGGCTCAATATTGTCTATTTTCAAATCAGATTTTAGGAAGGTAGGCAAACGTTTGAGCGTTCAGCGGTGACATCCAACACAAATGAATGAATGAATTCAATCAATGACCTCTGTATGGAGAATAAAAAATATTATACAAAGTTTCTGGTCAAATATATATATACGTACACTACCGTTCAAAAGTTTGGGGTCAGTACATTTTTATTGTTTCTTTTTTTTTTTTTTTAGGAAATTAATACTTTTATTCACCAAGGATGTATTAAGTTAATAATTAAAAGTTTATTAAAAGTT
>JAHKKF010524662.1:0-28550 GCA_019740295.1 Labeo calbasu | reverse complement strand
CGCAGGATGTCACATGGGATCTTTAATTAAAGGTCCAAACTATTACAACTGATTATGTACAGGCTTCACACCAACACACGGCACATAAAGAGCCGACATCAAAGACCCTCACGGTTCTCCTCTTCTCATTCACACACACACTAATAATAATCTGCCTTCATTCCAACGCCACAGCGGAGGCTCTAAATGTTAACACTGAGGTCACCAGCAAGTAAAGGCCCTTTAAAAATAGTGACAAGCAGGAAAAAAAAAAAAGAAACTAGACCCCACTCGCTTACAAACCCCACCCCGTCCCCTTTAGGCTCCTAAACCCTCATCCCGCCACTCATTGGCTGCCGACTCCAGCACCATTTTAAGGGACAGAGGCTATTTTCCCTCGTTCCTAAAGCTTCAGTGACGACTTCAGAGGCACAGGCGAGCAGGAGAGGGGGAATATTTGAGGGAGAGAGGGAAGAGAAGAGGAGGGGCAGCAGCAGGAGAGGCGGAGCTAAGAAAATGAACAGCCAATGAGAGGTGTGCATTCCTCTCCCGCCCCTTTAGCCATCTCAAAGGTTCAACTGAACATCTCATGCTTTCCCCTCAAAATCTTAAAAACTCTGCAAGACTTTATGTGGTATGAAATCACGAATTACGACAACTAGAAAGATTCTGCTGACATTTACAACTTCAAGGGAACATTCAATAGTTTTGATAGAGAAAGCAGCTTCAAAATTAGGCATTATGAGGTGTTATTTTGTTTTAAAAGGAGTGGATCGTTTTTCATAAGTGGGAGGACAGCAGCTTGGCTTCACTCGGGAATATTGTAGGAGTTGACGTGTCAGAAAGCATGTTCAGCATCATGCTTTGAGGTGTAAAAAAAACGCATATCTCGATATCGCAATGAGAGCGTCTTTGCAATTCTCCGTCAGAGACCTACACACAAAAATCATAGACACACATCTGTCTGTAATCTAGGTTTTATTTAAACGCCTTTACCACAAATAAAGAGCAAGAAATATAGACTACAAAAGCACCCAATGAACAACTACTTGTTATATAAACTATTTCCATATGCACTCCAAATAAGTAAAAGAATAAAACGCAGTGAAGTACAAGGAGTTTTACATAATTGTGGACAGAATGCAAAAAAGATCCCCCTCAGGCAACGGGCCAGAGGCATTGATCACTGCGGTGGACTCTCTCAGATGCCATCAGGAGCTGAAGGCATGAGAAGATGCAGCTGCCTTAAAAAAAAATCCTGTAATTACTTCCGACTTTAATTACTTCTGGCTTAATATTAATCTACATGTTAGAAATACTCATTAATGACTTTGAAAAGGGATGCCTGGTCTGGATGAGATCAAGGCAGTATGCGTGAGTCACAAAAGGCATTTAAAGTGTTGCCCAATAGGCCAGCGAGAGCACAAGGACCATTTTAGATGGTTCAACTTTATTCTGTGCTGTTTTGAGAGGACAGCTGTTGAAGAGCTTCTCTACTCAGCCACCCAGAGGTCAAAGGTAAAGCCCTGGAAGTGCTCCATCCAAATGCCTGCTGTCATAGAGCCGGACATCCTCAGATGGGCAGCCCTGCAAAAAAACTGCCTTTATAGCTGCATATCTTTTTAGCAGAAACAGATTAGCACATATTTTTATTTATTTATTTTTTATCTTCATTAAAAACGCTTATATTTTATTTAAAAACCTATTGTTTTTTCATGCACTAGTAAATTTTTGGGCCATACTGCTGAAAAAGAAACATCCAAAATTATTTTATTATATTGTATCTATTTAAGATGAGATACTATAGGCAAACCTATTGTTTTTTTGTTTTTTTCATGCACTTTTTCCTGACATAGCCTTTTTTTGAAAAGGAAACTTGCAAAATACAGTGTTTAAAAAACTTTCATAGCTTTTTTGGAAAGGAAACAGCCAAAATACAGTGCTTATAATATATATATATATATATATTTTTTTTTTTTTCTTTCATTATACTAAATGCAAATCCATTGTTTTGTTTTGTTTTGTTTTCATGCACTAGTAAATTAGTTTTTTTTATTTGGCTATTTTGCTTTCATAGCTTTTTTGGAAAGGACTAATGGAAAGGAAACATTTAGTGTTTTTTAAAAAAAATCTATTTTATTATAGTTTATATAATGTGAGATATTATAGGCAAACCAATTATTTTTTCATGCAGCAGTCAATTTTTTTGGCTATTTTGCTTTCATGGCTTTTATGGAAAGGACTAATGGAAATGAAACATCCAAATTACAGTGTTTACTTAAAAAATATGTATCTATTTTATTATACTTTATCTATTTAAGGTGAGATACTAAAGGCAAACATCTTGTTTTTTCATGCAATAGTAAATTTTTGGGGCCATCTTACTTTTATAGCTTTTTTGAAAAGGACTAATGGAAAGGAAACATCCAAAAAAAAAGTGTTCATGTAAAAAAATCTATTTGATTATACTTTATCTATTTGTGTTGGTAGATTTAAATTGCAATACATATCTTTAAAGGTTCTCTTTTTTATACATCACATGCACTGAGCCAGAAATCTTTACTTTCACATTGGTTACACCAAACTTTTCAGTTTTATTCCTATCTATATTCTTACAGTATAGGTTTGTTTTTAATTTATATAACACGTAATATAAGTCTTTTTTGTCTGTTGTGAGTATTTTCTAATTTGACAAAAAAAAAAAAATTATCCAATTTGCATCCACTCTACAAAAATATTTAACTTAATTTTGAACCTGGCTTTATTATCCACTGTTTTGATTTATTTTCTGGATTTTTATGCAAATTAGAGCCAACATAATTTAAATACTTAAACATATTTCAGAAAACTTGTAATAAAAAATAAGAGTCCTAACGTACTCATATAGCGTTATCAATTAATTAAAATGTGTGCTATATTCACCTGTGGTGTCTTGTTGTAAAATACATAAAATGATGTGAATTTCTATGTATAAAATGTTCGTTTACCTCCTGACAACCTAAAACATCACACAACTGCCGTAAAAAAACGTAGGCATGCCTACTTAACTATTCCTGTTGCTGACTTGGCTGAAAGAAGAACAAATCAAAGTTCACTGCTTCTTAAAAACACACTAAATAAAACATGCGCCCTTTAAAACACTCTACTTATGCAATTCTTCCTGAGCACTTCTGCCTCGTGACAGAAAGAAACATGTTTATGTTGGTCTCCATCCACATCACGGGCGACTGACGCTGACAGAGACCAAACTTTCGGTCTCTAGCAGTTTACATTGCGCCTTTACGACGACTCCGTTACATAAACACACACACAAACGGTCATTGTTTTGCATCAACAATAACACACTGTCATACGAAAGCATATTAAAAGTTAGCAAAAGACGCCTTATTCTGATTTCTGTTACTGCAAACAGTGATGAAATGCCTGAAATGTTTCTTGTCCGCGAACTCGGGCTCGCAGCCCGCTCGTTTAAAATGGTGGGTAAAGCTAACAAAACGCGCTACGGCGAGTAACTTCAACAGACAAAAACACCTCTCACCTTTCTCAGCATTTGACGAGAGTATCTCCTCCTCCTTGGGGTTCGTAACCTGCGTTATTATGGACGTGTTGTCCATGGAAACGAGATGTTAGCTCCTTTTTTCCAGCGAGTTCTGGCCGTGTCCGTGTTTCAGCTTGTGCTAACAGCTAGTCGAGTTAATGGCAGATCTCCAGCCAGCCAGCAGACTGCTGTCGCTCAGGCTAGCGTGGGCGAACGGACTGCACCCGACCACTAATCTTTGCGTTTTGTTGCATTAAAATACGCGTCTCGGACACACATTTGATCAATCAGCCCGTACGGATGCGCATAACAAAAATCAATTGCGCCAGCGCCGAATGGCTAACAAGTAGTTGGAGGCTGGATTGCTAATATAAGATAGCGTTAGCGAGCTGCTGACCATGAAACCTCCAAATGTAGGCTGAATAAATGACCCGCGCGATGTCTGAACGCTTGCGTTTACACTCCTGGAGCTATTGCGGACAACGCCGACATCTGTGCGCCTAAGCGAGCGTCAAAAACTGCCTCTTCATGTTTTCCCGTGTTTTCTGATCTCTGCTTCCAATATGGAGACGGCGAGTGTTTGATATTCACGAGATAGAGCTGAGGAACAGCAGGAGGAGGTATTTTCTGGGAACCCCCTCCCTCATATTAAAAATAAAAGCACGGCCTGGGAGCACGCAGTCACCCAATGACAGGACAGGAGTCCGAACAAAGTTGACTGATTTCTTCATCAGCGCCTTAGGCACTCGACTGTGCAGTTGCGAGATTAATCACAAGTCAAAATAAAAACACACGAACCTTTGGTCTGGTTTATAAGCTAGTTTTCAGCTCTGCTTCGTAAGAATAAAAGGGGAAAATACAGTAAGAGAGGAATAAGAGTGAGATTTAGATATTCGTGGAAGTAGCTTACATTGATTGTTTCTACTGTTTAATCTATATTGAGCAGCTGTAATATGCGAATAAATAGTAAAATTCTATTTTATAGTAAATAATATGGGTATAGAATGTAAACAAGCATCCGCATCACTCTGTAAAATCCAGCAAAAATGCTAATTTGCCTGTGCTTGTATTATAAAGTGGGAAGCAGGCTATATTTCTGCCTGTGAGGTGTAAATAGTTAAGGGCTTTCCCTGTGCGCAGTTAATTTCCATCGCACGTCTCCATCTGCTGTTCAAAGATATTGTTGCAGTTTGTAAAATAAAAAATAAAAAATAAAAAAACTGACACTTTGCAAAGTTTTTATTTCGCATGTGTTTCCAGTGGTCTCTGTCTCTCCATATTAGGTTAAAACTGAAGAATAGTACATTAAAAAAAGTCTGTAAGGTACAACATTTATTTAATTATATATTTCACTGTCTTTATCCTTTACTGCAAATTTTCTTCTTCTGCATGCATTTTAGGCATTTTACACATTTTGTTTCAAATTGTGGGGCTGAAATTAGAAGTTAAATCAGGGCAAATTGCATAGAAATACATTTTGTGACTGTGACTGTTTATCTGTTTCAATTTTTCCAAACATTTGACTTTCTAATAGTGTAATTAGGTCCATAACTCTACTCACAAGGTACGTTGCAAAATTTTGACAAAACCTAGAATAACAGAGTCATACTGAGGGAGTAACTGATGACTTGCTGATTCATTTCAGGGAACATGACAATTTGAAGTTTTTTGAGAAGCGTCCATAACCTATAGACAGAGCTGGGTAGTAACTGATTAAAAATTGTAAAAAGTACTTTAGAGTAAATTACATTTCAAAACACTCGTAATCAGACTAGTTGCTTTTTTTTTTTTTTTACAGATTACATGATTCATTTTATTCACACAATAGCAATATTTTGTTCACAATTTATTGATTCTCCCTAATTTCTCTTTTTTATCTTTTAAATGTTCCTTTCTAAAATAGCCTACCACTTATATACAGTCAGAAAGTCTTGCAGTTTTATGGACATTCACTCAAAGACCAGTCATTAGTCAGGTGGCCACTGGATTTTACCACTGGATTTACAATTTCAGATTTACCCCTTTAAGTGTAACTCCCATTTTTGAACACAGACACGAAAACAGACATTATAATTCATGAACGAAAACATTTTATGATATGATTTTGATGTTCATTTTCCATGGTAATGCAATGTCTGATTTTAAAATGCCTTTTAAAGGATGAATTTTGAGATTTTAAGTTTTGCACTGATATATAATTTCTTGTGATATGGAAAAAGGCAATGAAGAAAGTCTTTAGTAACTCATGTTATGATGTAGATTTTTTAAGTTGCACTCTTGACATATATTAATCTATTACATTTCCTACATAATTTGTAACAAAAATATGGTAAAATATCTATTTAGGAGTCTTAGACCTTTCCAACGATGTAAAGTTTGTCATGATTATTCTGATTGATTTTAATTTAAAATGATTAATTTAAAATGATTTAATTAATCATTAGCGTTTCATTAAACTCATGAACCCCTTGCGCGTTTTAGGAAACCTTGACGTAATGTAACGTTTAATGCATTTCATGTTGTTATTAACAACAAATGGAATATATTTTCTTACTCTTTGTCTTTTTTATACCAGTATGGTACAAGATTATCCTATTTAAATCAATGTGATAAACAACTTTTGTCAAAAGTAATCTAAAAGTAATCAAAAAGTAGTCTGATTATTACCTAAAATGTGTAGATTAAACTTTTATCAGAGTCTTGCTTTTCCTTGCATTGTAGTCCACAGATGGAAAATTTCTACAGTGAAATAAAATCCTTAATGCTTTTAAAGGATTTTAAGGCTGTATTTATATGATCAAATATTCAGTAAAACTTATTTCAGAAACTTTGAAAACCCTTAAATATTCAGAACTTTTGCCCGCTAGTGTGTAATGCCAATGGTTGAAGTAAATAGATGCTTCATCTTCTTGGATTACCACTAGGGACTGCTTCAAGACAGTACAATATATCTACACAGTGACCAGAAGATAACAAAAGAAAGCATTTCTCCAACCAGCCATCATGCACCTGCACCATTTAGCACTGTTTCTTGAATTTGTGCGCCTTTTGATGGACAGTTCTAGTGCCACCCCTCTGCAGTTCCAGTCCGGATTATAAATACACTCTCTACACCCCCTCCCGCAACATCCACACCAGCTACTGCTGCCTCTCACAGTGCACCATCGGCACTGGGAAACCGGGACGGATGTATTAGGAGAAGCCCCTACTCACCCCCCTTTTTCTTTTCTTTTTTTCAATTTTGTGGGGGTTGACATCTGTCTTCAAACATCTGAGCGGCTGTGAGAGACACATACGAGGTTAGTACTGAGCAAGTGCACTTCGTTTTGAATTACTGTACTTACTGTACACGGTGCTGTAAACAGAGACCCACGGACCATATATGAGGCGACGTGTGGGCGTTTAGAGCATCATTTACATTTAAAAGGACTTAAGGTTTGCTTGTTTAATAATTAGTCGAGACAAATACTCTGATTTTAATTGAGCAGGTGCACACATGGTTTCTTAACTAATTCAGTGTTAAAAGGAAATTCATTTGGGAGTTCAGTCCTTGGCTTTTCATACTCCTGAAGGGTCTCCTGATGTGTGGGAGATCGCATTGCGCTGCAGCTGCCGCACTGTACCATGAGCAACTGCTCAGGCTAAAATAGGAAGAGGTTGTACGGCGGAGCTGACTGTGCTGTTTCTGAGGAGCCGTGAAAAGAGGCACTCCCATTTAAGTCACTGACTTACAGTCTTGTCTTCTGAGAATTAGACTGGGTGTCAACTCTTTGGGAATGTTTTTGTTGTCCTATTTGTTTTAGTTTTGTTGTATCTTATTGTAACTGGACTGTGATTGCCTATAGGCTGAAGCTGCATCGTCTATAATTTATAAAATATTTTGTTGATTTAGTAAGGAGTGTCTTTCCTGATCGAAAACAGCGTTTACTTTTACTTTTATTGTTGGTACTTGGCAGAGACTTTGACACAGTATAGTTTACAGCAGGCACAGTAACATGCTGTTATTTCACGGTAACTGCGCCAATAAATGGTATATTAACATTTAAAAGGCTAATATATAAGTTAATATGCTTTGATGTAGCATTTACACTAAAGTTTAAAGCACTACAGATCACCACTCCTTTGTAAATTGGATTTTGTGAACTAGTTCTGCAAGAAAAACTTGATTCTGGGTGTTAAACCCCAAATGACATTTCTATTAACAAACAAATTAAGTCAGTGCAGTTGCAGTTGTAAGGACCGTGAATAATAATCATCACAATGGTGATATTAATATAATTTTAAAATAATTACATTTTGATTGCTAGCCCTTTATCATGTTTATTTTCTGAATCGTAACTTTTTTTTAGCGCGAATGCAAATTTGTAATGTCATTAATATTAATAGTCACGTCGCAAAAGTCTTCTGTGATTGGACAGATATTTTCCCGCTGATATCATTAGGTGAAAATTTCGCCGCCTTCTCCGTCAGCTTGCTTCTTTGTATAACCGTGGAAATTTTTGTTTTTATTCAGTATTAGAGCTAAGCTTTATCACTAAACTGCAAATATACCTTATTAATATCCGAAAAGTATTCATTTAGTGTCCTTTTGACCTGGTTGTAAAGTACCTGAAAGAAGAGACGGATCAGTGGATATCTGAAGAAACTGAGCGAGTGACGTTTGAGCTGTAACGGCCGTTAGTGAGTATGAGCGCGGAGCTATTAAAAATACTGTACAATACGAACAAATATTAAAGTAAAAACGGTCTGAGATATCCTAATAAACCACTGTTTTATGAACTTTTCATACTCCATAACAAACATCAAAAACAACCGTAACAAACTTGGGAAGGTAATTTGTATCTGCCAGTCTCCATTGTATTTACCTCATTTATTTCCCGCAGTTGTCAGTGTTTAATTTTAGTATGAGTGTAACAGGATTTTAATGTTAAGACTTGTCTTCAGGTTAACCATGGGGATCAAGACAGCCCTTCCCAAGAGTGAGCTGTACGTCTACACTGCTGTCCTCGGTCTTGCACTCTTATGGGCAGGCAGCTGGATCATTGAGGCCTCCAGTGGTACACTTTATTTTTATCTCTCGCTTTTTCTTACTACATTAAGATCACAGAATTATGTTCACATCCATCACGAATGCCCTAGAATACAGTAAAGGTGCATTTGCTGATTGTAAATCAGAGCACTGTAGTATTTTGTTTCTGTGTGGGACTATTTTAAAGATCACATATTGATTATGTATATACACAGGAACATCAGTTTAGATCGGGCTCTAAATGTACCAGTCCTACATCGATAACCCTCAACAACCTATGACTCTCAAATAAGATCTGTTATGCAATTTGTATTATCTTTAAAATTCAGGATACAAAGATTTGTCAGATTTAACAGGACCATTTTATAATCTCAAAATATATTTGAGAGTCTGGATTATCACAGAGAAGCCTCTGAATACACAGGCTGGCAAAATTTACCTTATGTAATGCTATTAGGTTTTGCTCGGAAGCTCACCCTGTTTGCTGGTGAATTATGTGAATCTGATGGCCATTTTACATATTTCAAAAATACATAACTGTCTAAAAAACTGCATGCATACTCAACACTTATTGGACTTTATAAAGCAATTATACAAAGTTTGTCATAATTATCAGAATAAAACATGGTCATGTGGCAAATTTTAATATTTAGCCTGAAACCCACCTTGCTGCTTTTGTGAAACTTTTCTTTTTTATTTCCAGAGAATATAAACAGAAAGGCATTTAGGGAGAACGTGAAACCAGGATGGCACTACTTTGGCAGAAGAATGGCAAGTATATTAGATCTTCTACCTCTGTAAACATGTTTAAAAGCTGCCTTAATACATGTTTGTTTTAATGAGACCTTCACTGTTTTTTACAAATAGTGTTTTTCCCCACATATTTTTGATCTATAATAATACTTACTGTACTCTATTTTTTATCTTACTGTATTCTATTTTATTTTATTTTTAAAATTGTACACCACCTTGGTACACTGTGGTTTGTGGAAGTGCTTTATAAATAGATTTTGATTCAATGTATATTATATAAATTATCATGTTTAATCATATTCTGACCTTCTTTAATCGCTGTCTGTGATATTCTCTGTCTCCTCAGGATGTGTCAGATTTTGAATGGGTAATGTGGTTTACCACTTTCCGCAACCATATCCTGTTTGCCCTCTCCGGTCATGTGATTTTCGCTAAGATCTGCTCAATGCTGTCTCCAAAGGTACTGTATGGAGCTACTCACCTAATGCATGATGATCAGGTCATTTAAGATTTAAACGTGATCATTTTTGATATTGATTGATATTTTATGTGAGTGTTTTGTGAATATTGCATGATTTTATGTATTGACTGAGCCTGAATAATCAATAATAGTACAAAAATCTAAACAATGCATGTGTTAAATGATCTAATTTGAATGTTGTGTGCAATGTTACATGCTTTCGTGTTTCTGTCTGCTGTCCAAGAAGACTGGTGTAGATTTATTCAAGGTAACTCTGAAAGTTATATTTTTTTGGATCATACTAACTAACTAATACTAGTACTGCTACAACTCGAGCTAATACTGGACTGTTTTGTCATTTCTAACACTAGAAACAGCTTAAAAACTCTATTCAGTATTGTTGTAAGTGACCGTTGCATTACAATGTATTTTTCACAAGGAATTTTCTTCCTAACCCACAGAACAGATCTTTGATCTATATGCTGTATGGAGCTCTGGCTGTGCTGATTACTATGGGATGGACGTACATCACTCTCATCCTGTCTCACTGCATCATCCTCTACAGCGTGGCCCTTGTCAAGAGGAAGTGGCTCTGCTTTGTGGCTGGACTTACTAGCCTGGCAACGTTCAAAATGGAGCCCTTTAACACCTGGCAGGTGAGAAGGTCCATAGGCATTTGAATGATCATGAATCAACACTGAACCTACTTGAGCTGAAAAATGGCACTATTGTCTTTTTAGAGCTGCTTTACAGCAGAATTTAAAGTTTGCCTCACTGAGTCTATTATTTTCCTGTTTACTCCTGTGAAGATGCCTTGAAACTGTACTGTATAAAGCACTATATAAAGAGCAGTATTGTAAAAACCTCAGGTTGTGAACGAATAGCATATACATTCATATTGCGCATATTGTTACAGCAGTTTGAATATTGTTTGTTTCTGTTGTTTATAACCTCTTATATAACATCTTTTCTCCTCACAGTCTAAGTACAAGTCCCCCTGTGGTTCAGTAAATGTGCAAACGCATTTAGTTTTGTCATTCTGATGTTCTGATAATGTGTCTGTTTTGATGCAGGAAGGCTTTGTGACAGGCTCGTTTGATCTCCAAGATGTCCTGTTCTACGGTGGCTGTGGCTTCTCCATTATGCGCTGTATGAGCTTTGCGCTAGAGAACTGTGAGAAGAAAGATGGTAACTACAGTTTCATGGATTTGCTCAAGTACAACTTCTACCTCCCGTTCTTCTTCTTTGGACCTGTCATGACCTTTGATCGATTCCATGAGCAGGTGAGTCCTGTATTTCGAGAATCTAATAGCTTCCCAACATTATTTTCAAGAAAACAAGCATTTTAAAGTAGTTTATATAACAAATAATCCATAGAACAGAATAATTGTAAAAGTGTTTATAATGTCACTCTGGTCAGGTGTGCACTGTAATGATCCCTCTAATATTCTCAGGCTAACAACCCAAACTTGACTCGTAAAGAAAGAGAGATGTGGAACATCACCATTCATGCTTTGGTGCACCTTGGGGCTATTTTGGTGGTGGATGTCTTCTTCCATTTCTTGTACATTTTGACCATCCCTAGCGATTTGAAGCTTTTGAAGCAACTGTCTGACTGGTCGCTGGGTCAGTAAATAGCTAGAAAAACAGTAGACGTTTAGACATGATGTTATAAGTAGTTTGTAATTTTTTTTAAGTACAATTTCATTTGTTCACAATCACTACAGTCTAAATGTTTTTATTTTGCTGTTCAGCTGGTTTGGCGTACTCCAATCTGGTGTATGACTGGGTGAAATCAGCCGTCCTGTTTGGTGTCATTAACACTGTATCCAGACTGGACCATCTTGACCCTCCTCAGCCACCTAAATGCATCACAATGCTCTATGTCTTTGCTGAAACGTAAGTACAGTCATTAACAGAAGAGAAATGGAGATTGAGAAGAAGTTGACCAGATTTCTAGATATTTACAGTTTCTTCTGACATTGACTTTTTCAGACACTTTGACAGAGGAATCAATGACTGGCTGTGCAAGTGAGCAAATAACCAATCCCATTTGTGTATCATCACATGTATCATTTTAATATATATTGCTCTATCAGTCATATGCTCAGAAAAAATATTTAGCTTTACAACATGTATCTCCTGTTCTTTGTTAAAGATATGTTTATGACTACATTGGAGAAAACCATGATAACATCTTCAAGGAGCTTATTGCAACCGTTTGCACCTTTGCTGTCACAACTCTGTGGCTCGGACCCTGTGAGCTGGTTTACATCTGGTCTTTCTTTAACTGCTTTGGCCTGAACTTTGAACTGTGGGTGGCTAAATTATTTTCTCTGCCACCGTTCTCCACTATTGAGGTAAGATTCCAAAGATGTTTGAGCATTTGGGTTTTGAATCATTACACTACCAACTGATTTTCTTTCAATATTACATCAGACTGAATGGCCTGCATTTCTCTGGTATGAAAATAACAGCATTCGCTTACTCTGAATTTAGCCAAAATGTAATGTTAATGTTTTTCCAGCGGAATCTTATGTCTGAGGCAATGTCACGCCGAATCAGGGGCTTGTTCAATGCTGTTAACTTCTGGCAAATTGTCCTGTATAATGTCCTGGCGCTGAACAGTCTGGATTTTGCTCAGCTCGTTGCTAAGAGACTGCTTCTTAAAGGTAAGTGTTTTGCTTTAGACCATTATATAATGAAAATGGAAAGTAGTTAGAATCTTGTGCAGTGTAAATCACTCATATATAGTGCATACGTACAGACAAAAATATTTAAGCATAAAGTTGTATCAGCACAACAACAGCATGTACATGGACAATAATAGCACCCTTGTGATTCCCTCAGGCTTCCCTTTGTCCACTCTCTCGGTGCTCTTTGTGACTTACTGTGGCGTGCAGCTGATAAAGGAGAGAGAGCGAAAGAAGGCTCTGCTGGATGATCCGGAACCAGTGCCGCCCCCAGAGGCGGGCAAACCGAAGGCCGAGTAAAGGACAGAGAGGTCATTGAATCTGATCCAGCTCTTGAGGTCCCTCTTGTTAATTCTGCCCCTGAGCTTTCATGCCAGACCGATGCAGTCCCATCACTATGGTCACTGCTTTGCACAAATCTGTTTTTAAAAACACAAGATGTTTTTAACTGTGAATAGTTCTGAAGTGCACTTGCTTTAGCCAAATGCGACCTGTTCTCTGACATACTCTAGCACAAACAAACCAACAAGTGCATTTTTTATTTATATTTTCAGTGGATATGGCTATTTAAAGAATGGGCTTGCCAAATATTTTATGAATAAATAATATATTGAACAATAAAAAAATGTACAATGTTTTTAGGCTTGTCTTTTATTTCAGTCCTTCTCAATATTTTTTATATTGTTTATATGGGTATTAATGGGACACTATTATAGTTTCTAATAATATTTTTAATGTTATTTTTATACTTGTTTTTTATATATACAGTTGAGGGCATAAGTTTACATACACCTTGCAGAATCTGCAAAATGTTAATTATTTTACCAAAATAAGAGGGATCATACAAAATGCATGTTTTGTTTTTTTTAGTACTGACCTGGATAAGATATTTCACATAAAATATGTTTACATATAGTCCACAAGAGAAAATAATAGCTGAATTTATAAAAATGACCCTGTTCGAAAATCTACATACACTTGATTCTTAATACTGTGTTGTTATCTGAATGATCCACAGCTGTGTTTTTTGTTTAGTGATAGTTGTTCTTGAGTCCCT
The DNA here is from genome assembly GCA_019740295.1 of Labeo calbasu. Classification (NCBI taxonomy): domain Eukaryota; kingdom Metazoa; phylum Chordata; class Actinopteri; order Cypriniformes; family Cyprinidae; genus Labeo; species Labeo calbasu. Next base: position 15,041 of record JAHKKF010524662.1, on the reverse strand, counting down.
TGTTTGTCCTGAAAAGTTAAACTGCCTGCTGTTCATCAGAAAAATCTTTCAGCTCGCACAAATTCTTTGGTTTTTCTGAATTTTTGTGTATTTGAACCTTTTCCAACAATCACTGTAATATTTTGAACATCAACTTTTGACACTGAGGACAACGGATGGACTCGTTTGCAACTAAATAAGTTAGAAGACAAAATAAGTTAAATTTACCCTGACCTTCAATTTCAAAAGGTTTTCACCCCTGGCTCTTAATGCATCGTGTTTCCTTCTAGAGTATCAGTGAGCAATTGAACCTTCTGCAATAGCTGCATATGAGTCCCTCAGTTGTCCTCAGTGTGAAAAGATGGATCTTAAAATTTTATAGTCATCGTTGGAAAGGGTTCAGATACACAAAAATGCTAAAAAACAAAGAATTTGTGGGACCTGAAGGATTTTTCTTAAGAACAGCGGACAGTTTAACTGTTCAGGACAAACAAGGGACTCAAGAACAACTATCACTAAACAAAAAACACAGCTGTGGATCATTCTGGTAACAACACAGTATTAAAGGAGAAGTCCACTTCCAAAACAAAGATTCACATATTTTGTATTCATCCCCTTGTCATCCAAAATGTTTGTCTTTCTTTCTTCAGTCATGAAGAAATTATGTTTTTTGAGGAAAACATTTCAGGATTTTTCTCCATATAATGGACTGATATGGTGCCCCGATTTTGAACTTCCAACAGGCAGTTTAAATGCGGTTTAAACAATCCCAAATGCGGTTTTAAACCATCCCAGCTGAGGAAGAAGGGTCTTATCTAGCAAAACGATCGGTTATTTTCTATTGAAAAAATACAATTTAAATACTTTTTAATCTCAAACGCCCATCTTGCCTTTCTCTCCCTGATCTCTGTGTATTCTGGGTCAAGACAGTTAGGGTATGTTGAAAAACTCAACTTCAAAAATCATTTCCAAATCATCCTACATCGCTGCAGAAGTTCCGACCCAGTCTATGCAAAGTGAACATGCAAAGAAGATTAAACACCCTTAACAGAGTAAGGCAGAGTAAGACCAGACAAGCGTTTAAAAGTATATAAATTGTAGTATTTTTATTAAAATAACCAATCGTTACGCTAGATAAGACCCTTCTTTCTCGGCTGGGATCGTTAACAACCGCATTTGGGATCGTTTGAAGCCGCATTTAAACTGCATTTTGGAAGTTCAAACACGGGGCACTATAGCAGTCCATTATATGGAGAAAAATGCTGAAATGCTTTCCTCAAAAAACGTAATTTCTTTACGACTAAAGAAAGAAAGACATGAACATCGTGGATGACAAGGGGTGAGTAAATTATTTGTAAATTGTTGTTCTGGAAGTGGAGTTCTCCTTTAGGAAATAAGCGTATGTAAACTTTTGAACAGGGTCATTTTTATAAATTCAACTATTTTTACTTGTGGACTATATGTAAGCATCTTTTATGTGAAATATCTTATCTAGGTCAGTACTAAATAAAAAAATAACATGCATTGTGTATGATCCCTCTTATTTTGGTAAATTAATTAACATTTTGCAGATTCTGCAAGGTGTATGTAAACTTTTGACCTCAATTGTATGTTGTGTTTTTACTGTTTTATTCATTTTTTAAATATATATATTTTTTATTTATTTCAGTTAGTACATCAAGTTAAACAAAGAAAATGAGTAATATATCCTTATTAACTCAATTAACTTACTGAAATAGTTTTTAAATTATTTTTTACAAATATTTTCAGTAAATGTTTTTTTAAAAAACAGGTTTTTCATGGTCATAAATTACAGTTTTAGTTAAAGAGACAGTTCACCCAAAAATAAAAATGAAAATTCTGTCATTAATTACTCACCAATGTCATTTCAAACTCGTAAGACCATCTCCGCCGCATGTTCACGAGTGTACTACAACGCATGGTTGTTCATTCCTGTGATTGAAAACAAGGTGCAGCGCATCTGGGTCCGACGTCAAAACACCACACGCATGCATCGTGGTACACTCGTGAACACGCGCCAGAAATTCAAGAAAAGATTCTTAAATAAAGTCATTATTTTTGTTTTCTTTACGCACAAAAGGTATTCTCGTAGATTTACACCATTACGGTTGAACATGGATTATTTTATCAATGTCCTTACTATTTTTCTGGGCCTTGAACGTGCCAGCTACACTGCTGTCTATGCAGGATCAGAAAGCTCTCAGATTTCATCCAAAATATTTTAATTTGTGTTCTGAAGATGAATGAAGGTCTTACGGGTTTGGAAAGACATGAGGGTGAGTAATTATTGACAGAATTTTCATTTTTGAGTGAACTATCCCTTTAATTATAATAGTCCTAGTTTACAGCCATTATTATGACATAAAACATACATGTTAGGAACAACATGTTAAACAAGCTTCTATTTTTATTTTACATAGTTCTGAACTGAAACAATAGTCAAAGTAGGGCATTTAAACCACACAGATCTTAGTCACTTCACAACATTAAACGTTATGCAGTCACATTTTTCTGTTACTCATGTCACACTCTAGAAAATGATACGGTGTGAACACATTCCTCTATTAGGCTTTGTCCTACATCAAGCTTTGAGTGGCACACTAGAGATTTGAGTTGATTAATGGGACTAAAATATACACTGATGAATACTGTAGGTCTGCTACGCTGTTATCAGCACACAATTACACATCTCCTAGTTTTCAGTCTCCCTTTGGATTTTTGTCACCGTACATGGATTATTAGCACAAATTAGACTTTCCCTTGTCTTCACATACACTAAAAATAAAGTTTTTTTTTGTACTTATGGTTCCATGAACAACTTATTATGCAGGGACCTTTCCATTACACAAAAGGTTGAAAAGGATTCTTCAGATTAAAATCTTCTATAGAATAAGAAAAAATGGTCTCTGAGGAACTCAAAATGATTTTTCTATGTCATCGCTACAAAAACGTATCTTTTGAAACCTTTATTTTTAAGAGTGTACCATTAGAAAGCTTTAGAACCTCAAACTGGAATTGTTTTCTTAAAGGGATAGTTCACCCAGAAATAAAAAACTCTGTAATTAATTACTCACCCTCATGTTGTTCCAAACCTGTAAGATCTTCGTTCATCTTCAGAACACAAATTAAGATATTTCTGATGGAATACAAGAGCTTTCTGATCCCGCATAAACAGCAATGCAACTGACACGTATCAGAAACGTGGTAAGGACATCATTAAAATAGTCCATGTGACATCAGTGGTTGAACCGTAATACAAGTTTTCTATTCCTGTCCTCCCTGCAGCCCTCCTTGCATTATGTCAAAACCAGAAAAATGTAATGACTTATATTGCACTGGTGTGCTCATGGTGCCCAGGTTTAAGTCTAGCCTGGGACATTCCTGTCCAAAAAAAAAATTTCAAAGGTTGGCACTGCTTGAATTGATGCTAAGAGATGTAGGAGCCCATAATACATAGTAGCTCCACTAGAGGGCTCCACTACACTCTTGAAAATAAAGGTTCTTTATTAGCATCAGTGGTTCTATGAAGAACCTTGAACATCCATGGAACCTTTAAAATACATAAAACGTTCTTTAGATGTTTAAAATATTATTCATAATGGTTCTATTAGGAACTGTTCACTGAAAGGTTCTTTGGGGAACCAAAAATGGTTCTTCTATGGCATCACTGCAAAAACACCTTTTTAGAACCTTTATTTTTAAGAGTGTAGGTGGACATTATTTCCCAAGGCATCAGGCAGTTCTATTTTGAAACAAGTCTTAAATGGGTCTGATTTCCATCTTTTCTTTCACTCTGACATTCAAAGTTGTTCACATTTCACAGCCATCTTGTTGCGCTCTACTGTTGTTCTCCATAGGATCTTCAACTTAATAGTCCCAGTGAGCAACATGTCAGCTGTTGGCCTGATCTGTTTGGCGGGGGGAAGGGAGGGACAGCTTGTATTTCAGGCCCTAAGTGTGGTTCATTTGCGCATTTCTATATATAGATGGACAGTCAGTAGCTGATAACTTGTGACAGCTGAGGAGCACAGGCCACACCGAAGCGTCACATCCTCCGCCATTTCTCTTTTAGAGTAACAGTGTTAACACAGTCAGGTCAGTTCTGCAGTGGGAGAGGACCAGGACACCCCTCCCTCCTACTGAAATATCACATCAAACCATAACAAGATGGCCTCCATGTCGGTGGACCCAATCACGGAGCCGCGGATGTACCAGCAAACTCTCCTACAAGACGGGCTCTGTGATCTCCTGGATGCTAACAAGTTTGTGGACTGCGTTCTGAAGATCAAAGACAAAGAGTTTCCTTGTCATCGGCTAGTGCTAGCCGCCAGCAGTCCTTACTTTAAGGCCATGTTCCTTTCAGACCTGGAAGAGAGCAAAAAGCGGGAGATTGTTCTAAAAGACATCGAACCTGGGGTCATGGGAATGATCTTGAGGTACATATACACCTCGGATATCAACCTGACTGAGCATAACGTCCAAGACATCTTCATGGCGGCCAACATGTACCAGATTCCATCAATCTTCAGCGTTTGTGTCTCGTATCTACAGCAGAAGCTGGTTCTCAGTAACTGTTTGGCTATCTTCAGACTGGGACTGTTGCTGGACTGTCCACGTTTGGCTATAGAGGCGCGGGACTTCATCTGTGACCGGTATGCCCTCATCATCCGGGACAAGGACTTCCATCAGTTGGGTCCCAGCGAGTTGGCGGCTATTATCACGTGTGACTCTCTGAATGTGGACCGAGAAGAGCTGGTGTTTGAGTCTCTCATGGAATGGGTGGAGTACGACACAGGTGAGAGATTGAAAGACTTGGCACAACTTCTACACTGCGTACGTTTCCGTCTTATTCCGACGAGTTACCTTAAAGAGAAAGTCGAGGGGCATAGATTGATCAGGACGAATCAGGAGCTCAAGAAGGAGCTTCAGATTGTCAAGGATGCACAGAAAGGACTGATACACAGGGTCAAAAGGGTCAAGAAGCAAGGCGAGGCGGTGGATTCTGAGGACGAGGATGAGGAGGGTTTGCTGCCGGGGATCCTAAACAACAATCCACGTTTTGGAATGTTTCAAACAGACCTTATATTGATGATTAGCAACACGGGGACGGTAGCGTATGACGTTGGTGCAAACGAATGCTACGTGGCTTCTACGTCGACCGAGATCCCTAAGAACCACTGCAGTCTTGTCACGAAGGAAAATCAGGTCTTTGTTGCTGGAGGTCTGATGTACAACGAGGAGAACAAAGATCAGCCGTTCAGTTCGTACTTTCTTCAGGTAACGCACGGTCAGGTCTTGCTAATGTTGCTAAATATGTTCGCGTTAGTAATCAATGACTTAAAGCATCATGAATCTCTGCTTCCAAAAATACATTTGTGAGAATGACCCTCAGGGTCTGTTTTGCTTCAGAACAGCTGTTAAAGCTTTGAACCTTGTGTGTCATGCTTTTAATATTGCCTGCATGACATTTTCCTCATGTAATTCAACCTTTGAAGAGATTGTGTAGAAGGAATCAAAGAATTATATTTGTAAATATGCTGTTAGATCATTGTCTTTAAAACTGAGTTCTTCTTTATTGAACAGTTTGATCCCATGAGCTCTGAATGGTTGGGGATGCCCTCACTACCAGACCCTCGCTGTCTGTTCGGTCTGGCTGAGGCTGAGAACTCCATCTATGTGGTGGGAGGAAAAGAGCTGAAGGAGGGAGAACGTGCACTAGATTCTGTTATGGTCTACGACAGACAGTGAGTACAATCACAAAGCAAATGACATACATTCACAGAATGTGTAGCAGCGGTTTTCACACTGAAAGCAGTTGCACAAAGTGTGAGAATGTTGGTGCGTTCATGCATGTCACTTAAAGGGGAAGTCCACTTTCAGAACAAAAATTTACAGATAATTTACTCACCCCCTTGTCATCCAAGATGTTCATGTCTTTTTTTCTTCAGTCGTAAATCTTTTTTTTTTGAGGCAAACACTTCAATGGTGCCCTCAAGATTGAACTTTCAAAATGCAGTTTTAAAATGCAGCTTCAAAGGGCTCTAAATGATCCCAGTCGAGGAAGAAGGGTCTTACCTAGCGAAACGATCGGTCATTTTCTAAACAAATTGACAGTTTATATACTTTCAAACCTCAAATGTTTGTCTTGTCTCGTCTCTGCAATGTGCATGCGTAGTCTATGTAATCTTGTCTAAGTCTGCGTAAGCATTTGAGGTTAAAAAGTATATAAATTGTCAGTTTGTTTCGAAAATGACCAATCGTTTCGCTAGGTGAGACCCTTCTTCCTCAACTTGGATCGTTTAAAGCCATATGAGGCTGCATTTAAACTGCATTTTGGAAGTTCAAACTTGGGGGCACCATTAAAGAATCAAGAAACATAATTTTTTATTGACTGAAGAAAGAAAAACACGAACATCTTGGATGACAGGGGGGTGAGAAAAGTTATCTGTAAATTTTTGTTCTGGAAGTGAACTTCTTTAAATTTGTTGAAATAGTTTTCTTTCTAATTTTCTTACATGACACACTATAAATGTGTCAGATCACAGCAGTATTTTCACTACGAGGTTCAGTGCAACCTGTGTAGTCTGATTCACAAACACTCGTATGAGTCTGTTGTTTTAATGAATCGTTAGAAAGGTTTTACCCAGTCAGGTTGTGTACAAAAGCTTAGTCTGTTGACTTATTGCTTCGCTGCTGAAATCCGAAATCAGAAAGAGCTTTATTGCCAAATGTGTTTGCACACACTAGGAATTCACCGGCAGTGTTTGTGAATAAAGGTACCTCCTAAATCTGGTTTCAGATGGCTTCTGAGGCACTATAATGCTTGCTAGAAATCTACATTTGAAAAAGTTGGGTAAAACTGCAGGTTTCAGGTGCCATTTTAATTTTTTTTAGCTCAAATATAATGAAATCAAACCCACAGGATTGTGGGATATCATATGTAGTGAAGAAGACATCTATGTTGTCTTTAAAAATCAGTCAGATGAATGTTTTCTCAGTAGATAGGATGTGACATAAGCATAGAAGTCAGATGAGCCTTATTGCCTTCCATCCTGCGTAGGCCTGAATTTAACTTTTTTATTTACCGATTTGATTTAGTCCTTCACACAGTGAACTTAGCGAATCCATCAGAGCCATTGAATCAACATTTGACTTTAGTTCAGGTTTCTGAGGCTCTAAGTACGCAACCATTTGTCCGATCCGCATGAAAATTATTATGCAGTGTCTTTGTCCAAAGTGCCACAAGTGTCTGTAAGGACATTTATGTATCTCAAAAAACATGGCTGCCATTAGCCAATGAATTTTGAGCACCTATTAGACAAGGTTAACAGAGGCCGATTGAAACGAAACTCGGTTGGCCTGTTTGACTCATGGTCTGTCTGTGAGAAATTGGAAATAAATCGGCCACCAGAGAGCAATATCGCATTGTATATTGTGTGGTTTTTCAAATATACACACAATATTCATATCATATCATAGACCTCCTCATTCCAAACAACTTTGCCTCTAGAACCACTGCAGTCGATCAAATTGTTTGTTAAATAATTGAGAATATATATATATAAAAAAATATATTTTTGCTAACTAGTCCTAGGTTTTTTGCTCTATCTTAAAAAAACCACTGCAGTACAATTTTCCGGACTCTCTGGATCAATAATTATCAAGAAAAATGTTGAACTTGACACTTTGGTTAGGTATAAAAGAGCCATTTTTAAAAGGGGTGTGGCCAAATATACCCGAAAGCCTATAAATCCTAAATGAAAACTCAAAACTTCATGAAAATAGGTGAGTATATGTGACAGATGATATACAAAGTTTTATTCAATTCTGATCATAGATGGAGCTATAACAGTCATAAATGTCAAAAGTCATAATTACCTGGATTTGTCCAAAAATACTATATTTAATTATTGATTTAGGTAGTTAGAGGCTTGCTAAACGAAATGTCTTTTTCCATATGTGCTTAAATGCCTTAAAGTGCTTGAACCGCAATAATCACTGCTTGCGGCTATAAAATGTTTTTGGTAGATTTTGTTTCTGGTAGATATGTTTGACATGGTTGAATGCTTATTTGTTTTAAACGATCATTTCTTTTTCAAACAGATCATTCAAATGGGGAGAGTCGGACCCTCTTCCATACGCAGTTTATGGACATGGAATCATTTCGCACAAAGGACTGGTCTATGTAATAGGTGGAAAAACTGAGAGCAAGTGAGTGAACAGCTGCTTTTTTCTCACTTTATAAACACACTACACGGTTGTCTTTGGTTTTCATAACTTAAATGTGATTCACAGGAAATGCCTGAGGAGAGTATGTGTCTATGACCCCTCTAAGTTTGAATGGAAGGATCTGGCACCCATGAAAACCGCCCGCTCGCTGTTCGGCACTGCTGTTTACAAAAACAAAATCTATGTTGTGACTGGAGTCACCGATAACGGCCTGACTAGCAGTGTGGAGGTCTATGACATCGCCAGCAACACGTAAGTCACACTCTTTTGTCTTAAATAGAGAGCCTTAACTGAGATAAGATGCTCACTTGTTTGTCTCCTGCTTAGCTGGTCGGAGTTTGTAGAGTTTCCTCAGGAAAGAAGCTCTCTTAACCTGATCGAACTGGGCGGCTGCTTGTATGCCGTAGGGGGTTTTGCTATGATGCCCAGTGAGACCACAGAAAAACTAGAGCCTACTGAAATGAACGACATATGGAGGTGAGTACTTAGGTTCAATTCAAACTGGTTTAATGAGACTAAAGTTGAAATTTGAGATTTAAATTGTGAAATTTGCCTGACAGGTTTGAGGAGAAGGAGAACTGTTGGAATGGGATCCTGAGGGAGATCCGTTATGCTGCAGGGGCCACGGTGCTTGGAGTACGTCTGAACACCTTGAGACTCACAAAGATGTGATCTACAGCTTGAGAAAACACACAGTAAACAATGTTGCCCACATCTTCATAAAAAAGCATTACATATTCCATTAAATCATCGGTCACAGACTTTGATTAATGTTGTTATACAGTAGTTAGTTAGCAGTGTTTGATGCTGCTGTTCCAAAAAAACTCAGCAGATGGAGACAAACACAAGACCATCTATTTTTTTTTTTTTTTTTCATAAGAATGCTTTGTTAGTCATTTCGGGTCATTAAATGTTGAATCATTTGAGTTATTTAAATATCCATGTACATTGATTTCTATCATTCTATTATGTTGTTTTAGATAACAACGACAATTGAACATTTTGCAAATATGACCAAGTACAATGTTCTTACATTCAAAAAAAAAAAAAGGAGAGAGAGAAATAAATGGCAGTGACTGAACAATAACATAATATACTGTAGACAATGACCAAACTAAAATGAAAACATGAACAAGAAAACACAATGGTCTGTGGTAAATGTTAACACAAATATAGTTATACACCATCAAAAGCCACATAAAATAAAAAAGGTGAAAGACTACAAGGATTTCATATTATGTATGCTATCTGTTTTTCTTGTTGATACTGCTTGACGTCATGACTTTCATCATGGATCCCTGATGGAGCTTCAGAGTCATTTTTTCATCATGTATGAAAAATAAACAGCTAGCGCTGCTAACACAAACACTCTGGAATGAAGAGATCTGAACATCTCTCAGGTTTTTGAAGTATTGTGCATAGACCAAAATATTCTTAATTACATAGACAGAAGTGAAAACACTACAGCAATAAAATAAGATTGTAATATCCAATACATAAAAAATACCAAAAATATTGCTGTGTAAAAACATTTACAGATCTGAAACTATACGATTCCTGTCTACAAGTGCAAAAACAACCAGTTAAAAACAATAAAAAATAGATTTTTAATTCAGAAGATCAAACATTAGAGTCTGCATGAGACTGATGAATACTAAATAGTGGAGAACAACACATTTTTTCGTTAATAGTATAATACAATCTCTAATAGCTCACCTGTTAAATGGCTTACTTGTTAAAGTTCAGCCTAAACACATTCATGAATTTGAACCTCACCAAAAACACAAACCCTCAAGGTTTTTGAAATTTTTACCAAAACAAATGCCGTATACTTGACTCATAAATTTCCATCTGTTGACAACATGCAAATTATAGTCATTGGCAATTTAGACAAAGATGGAGAAGCGATTGAATTGAATTTTTTAAGGTGCTTCTGAACAAATACAACAAAAAATTCTAACAGAAATGATAAAACTATCACAAAATGTACACTACCAGTCAAAAGTTTTTGAACAGTAAGATTTTTCTGACTGTTTTCTATTTGAATATATTTTAAGATGTAATTTATTCCTGTGTTCAAAGCTAAATTTTCAGCATCATTACTCCAGTTACGGTGTCACATGATCCTTCAGAAATCTTTCTAATATGCTGATTTACTGCTCAATAAACATTTATTATTATTATTTTATTATTATTATCAAAATTTAGATTATTTCCATGATCCAAAGATCAGCATTTACCTGATATAAAAAGCTTTTGTAATATTATAGACTATACCATTCAAAAGCTTGGAGTCAGTATAATTTTGTTTTGTATTAATTATAGAAATGAATACTTTTATTCAGCAAGGCTTCTTTAAATTGATCAGAAGTGATGATACAGACATTTATAATGTTACAAAAGATTTCGATTTCAGATAAATGCTGTTCTTCTGAACTTTCTATTCATCAGAGAATCCTGAAAAACTTTTTTAAATATAATAATAATAATAAATGTTTTTGAGCAGCAAATCAGAATAATAGAATGATTTCTGAAGGATCGTGTGACTGGAGTAATGATGCTAAAAATTCAGCTTTGAAATCACAGGAATAAATTACATATTAAAATATATTCAAATAGATAACAGTTATTTTAAATAGTAAAAATATTTTGTTTTTGCTGTACTTTGGAACAAATAAATGCAGGTTTGGTGAGCAGAAGAGACTACTTTAAAAAACATGAAAAATCTTACTGTTCAAAAACTTTTGACTGGTAGTGTAAGGGCTAAATAAATGTTTATAAAAAACCTTACACAAACAAACAATAAAAGTGCCAAAACAGAATTTACTAACTGCATATTTCCACCATCAAGACCTGCGTTACTCACTCATGAAGTCTCCATTTACGTATATATATATCACAGGTCATCACCCTAAACACAAACAGTGCTTACTGACAAACTCCGACATAAAATAAAGCATCTAAACCCATAAAAAGTAATCCGAAAGCTATATAAACCGAATATGCTTTGTCTATTTATTTTTCAGTTAATATACTGTACATAAAAGCATATATGTCTTAACATTTAGTTTTGTATATCTGGGTAATAGTTTTAGTATCTTACCTAATACTTCTTTGCCTAACTATGGGAACGGAAGGGATATTAGAATGAGTATCAGAGAATATGACATGAAAAGAAATGAAATCTCAAACTCTGCTACATAAAAAGCATCCCTGCCTCACAAAGAAACAATATTATAATACAGAGCAGTAGTTACAGGTTCCTGGAGTCTGTCCTTCCAGCGGAGTAGAGCGGCGTAAGGGAACGCAGCTGAGAATGTGACGGACCCCCGTCCACTGAGTGAAGCACGGATGATGGAAAAGAGACTACGCCATGCAGATGTGGGCTGATATCTCTCAGCGTTTCCATCCCGACCGGCAGTTCTTGGTTTGCAGCTGTTTCCGTTTGGTTGGCTATAGCGGAGGAGTCCAGCAGTGGAGGGTTTCTGACCTGGGAACACTTCTCTCTGTGAGCTTTCAGCATGTTGGAGAAGCGGAAACGCTGGCCGCACGCTTCACAGGGGTAAGGTTTCTCTCCCGTGTGCGTACGCCGGTGGCGCTTCATATTGGGACGACTAGTGAAGCTCTTCCCACAGATCTCACAAATATATGGTTTCTCTCCTAGAAAAAAGCAAGACATCTTATTCAGACTGTAGAAAGGATTTCTAAGTGCAATGCATGTGTATGAGCATCTCACCTGTGTGTGTCTTCATGTGTTCATCAAAATACTGTTTCATATTGAAGTCCTTCCCACACCACTGACACATAAACTGTTTGTGTCCGATGTGGATGCTCATGTGAGAGCGCAGTTGGTACTTATACTGAAATCGTTCACTGCAGACCTTAAGGACAAGGAATGGACAAATTTCAAACATGGCCAGCAATTAACAATGAAAATTATGAAACAGAATGGATGCTGATTGGTCAATTCAACTGTGCAATGCTATGGCGCAAATCCGATCTTCACCCAGTAGGACCCTATGAAATCCGTTTTATTTTTTCCAAAATTCCGTTTTTTCAGTTTTAATTTTTCTGGATTCCGTTTTAATTTTCTTAACTTCTTTTTAATGGTTAAATTAAATTTTATCAATCAAAGAGCATGTCTAATTAATTAAAATCATGAAACTTCACATCAGTTTACTGTTATCAAATTCTGTGTTGTAGCATGTCTAATTATTTGAATGCATACTTGATTTATTTAAATTTATTCTTAAAATAGCCTTAGGCTTTTTTAACCTTAGAAATTCTGTTTTATATTTAAAATGTTCTGGTTATCAAATGAAGGGACAAAACATTAATTTAATTTATCTTTAATTATTGAAAATTAATATATATCTAGCACAATGTCTTCAAGTTAAACCGGACTTTTATTTTGACGGGTTGCCGTGTCTACCTTTACATTTCTGTGTGTATATGATATAACGCTAGTTTTCCTAAAATGGAACGGTCAAATGCTCATGAAGTGACTCTCAGCAGATATTGTTCATGTATTTATGTTCTCATTTAGTGACACGACAGACGCTGAAATCACTGTGAGCGTCACACGCGCTTCAGTGTGTGTAGTAAACAAACCCGCTCATCTGCTCCATTCATTAAAACAGAGACACGCAGAACATGCAGGATTTACATTTAAATTTACATTTATTGTGGCTTGATATCAGTGTAATGACCTACTTTTGATTAATTAATTCAAACTTTGACAAATTCCGTGACATTTAGCTTTGGATTCCGCAATTCCGTCCGCGTTTTTTCGCACCAGAAATCATAGGGCCCTAACCCAGTTATTGTTTATATCACTATGCAGAAAACATTTAATGTTTACTCTTGCTCGGTATCTAAAGATTTTCTGATTCAATAAAATATGTCATATTCACAATATACAGCGCTAAAACCAGGATTGCATTTACTTGCCGGCGACGCGCCAAAATAAAATTAATAATTTTCTATTTTCATTAAAGGATTAGTTCACTTCCAGAACAAAAGTTTACAGATAGTGTACTCACACCCTTGTCATCCAAGATGTTCATGTCTTTCTTTCTTGAGTTTTAAAGAAATTATGTTTTTTGAGGAAACCATTTCAGTTTTTCTCTCCATGCAATGGACTTCTATGGTGCCCCCTAAATTTGTTTAAAAATGCAGTTTAAATGCAGCTTCAAAGGGCTCTAAATGAACCCAGCCGGGGAATAAGGGTCTATCTAGTGAAACGAAAGTGGTTATTTTCTACAAAAAAAAAAAAAAATAATAAAAAATTTCAATTTATATACTTTTAACCTTAAACGCTCATCTTGTCTTGCTCTGTGCGAACTGTTTTTTTCCGGTCGTGACAGTTAGGGTACGTCTAAAAACTCCCGTCTCATCTGCTCTTCCAACTTCAAAATCGTCCTACATCGCTGTTTTAACCTTTTTTTGTAAAGGGCGTTTGATCTTCTTTGCATGTTAACTTTGTAAACTTTGGGTTGACACTTCTGCTTATGATTATGAATTTGGAGGAGAAAATGAGATGGGAGTTTTCAGACGTACCCTAACTGTCATGACCAGAAAAAAGTTCTCACAGAGCTAGATGAGACAAGCATTTGAGGTTAAAAAGTATATAAATTGTAATTTAAAAAAAAAGATACGACCCTTTCGTTTAGAGCCCTTTGAAGCTGCATTTAAACTGCATTTTGGAAGTTCAAATTTGGGGGCATCATAGAAGTCCAATAAAGAAAGACATGAACATCTTGGATGACAAGGGGGTGAGTAAATTATCTGTACATTTTTGTTCTGAAAGTGAACTAATCCTTAAGTAATTGCTAAGTAAGCAATAATGAAAATAGTCACAGATTCTCCTGCTTTATTGTTTAATTTGACCGTACCTCACATTGGAAAGGCTTTTCTCCTGAATGTTGGAGGGAGTGGACTTTCAGTGACATGCTCCTTTTAAAAGACTTGCCACATGTCTCACAGGTAAATGGCATCTCTTTTGTGTGGGCTAAGGATGCGTACAACAAGTAAAAGATTAGTCAGTAAAAGTAAAAGTTTATTGTTTAAAGTATGAGAGACTGTGAGTAAAGGTTCGAGAGAGCAAATGGCACTGGCACAACTCACCAACCATGTGCTTGCGTACATGAGCCATTGTGTAGAATTTCTTCTCACAGATCTCACATGTGTACTTTTTCTCAGCATAGCCGTGGACAATCTTATTGTGCTCATGGAGTGACCACAGTTTCCTGAAAGCTTTTCCACACGCTAGACACTACAAAATGAGACAAGACCAGTTAAAACAAATGCAGTTGTGTCTGTTGCACTAACTTGCATGTTTGTATGAGTGTGAACGTTTCTCAAATATTAATAAGCAGTGAAGCCATTAAATTTCATATAAATGAAATATCATATATGTGACCGTGGACCACAAAACCAGTCATATTTGGAATTTGGACATTTGGAAAATGAGATTATTATCTGAAAGCTTTCCATTGATGTATGGTTTGTTAGGATAGGACAAAATTTGGCCGAGATACAACTATTTGAAAATCTGGAAACTGAGGATGAAAAAAAAATCTAAATATTGAGAAAATGACCTTTAAAGTTGTCCAAATGAAGTTCTTAGCAATGCATATTACAATCAAAAATTAAGTTTTGATATATTTACGGTAGGAAATGTACAAAATATCGTCATGGAACATGATCTTCACTTAATATCCTAATGATTTTTGGCATAAAAGAAAAATCGATATATTTGACCCATACAATGTATTGTTGGCTGTTGCTACAAATTTACCTGTGCTAGTTAA
>JAHKKF010524659.1:18740-33757 GCA_019740295.1 Labeo calbasu | reverse complement strand
CAGTGTTAAGTTTCCATAGTCTGTGATGATTTGGGGTGCAATGTCATCTGCTGGTGTTGGTCCACTGTGTTTTTTGAAAATCAAAGTCACTGCACCCAAGAAATTTTAGAGCACTTCATGCTTCCTTTAGCTGACCAGCTTTTTGAAGATGCTGATTTCATTTTCCAGCAGGATTTGTCACCTGCCCACACTGCCAAAAGCACCAAAAGTTGGTTAAATGACCATGGTGTTGGTGTGCTTGACTTGCCATCAAACTCACCAGACCTGAACCCCATAGAGAATCATATACAGTAAATGAACATACTTTCCAGAAGGCCAACAATTCACTAAAAATGTTTTTTTTTTTTTTTTTTTTTTATTGTCTTATAGTCTTATGAAGTATTCTAATTTGTTGAGATAATGAATTGGTGGGATTTTGTTAAATGTGAGCCAAAATCATTCTAAATCATTCTAATTTCATTCTAATTTCATGAGATGCACCTGTATGTAAGAGCTCAATTTGAGCTCACAGGAGAAAAATCATGGACCTTGGCCTCTTGGTGGCGCTATAAGAGGGAAAACAACATAAAAATGTTTATAACTATCAACATGAAAATCGGTGTGCACGGTCTTGGTCCGAAGTGCCACAAGTGTCTACAAGGAAATTTGTATATCTCAAAAAACAAGGCTGCCATTGGTTGAGGAATTTTGAGCACCTGCTAGACAAGGTTAACGAAGGTCGATCGGAATGAAACTCGGCAGGCCAGTTCGACTTACAGCCACAAAGGTCTGAGGGAAATCTGAAAGAAATCAGCCACTGGGGGACCATATCGCATTTTTCAGGAGCGTGAACGATTATACATCATGTGTTTTTTTCGCGCATACATACGATATTCCTATCATACGAAAGAACTCCTCATTCCGGACAACTTTGCCTCTAGAATCACTACTGTCATTCAAATAATTTGCTAAATGACTGAGAACATGTAAATAAAACGATTTTTGCAAACTAGTCTTAGGTTTGGATCTGGAAAAAAAAACACTGCAGAAAAAAATTTACCCTTTGGGGTTGAAAAGGGGCCTGTCCAAATTTACTCAAAATCCTATAAAGCTTAAAGGAAAACTCAAAACTTCACAAAACCTGCTGAGCACATGCGACAGATGATTCTAAACAAGCATGTAAAGTTTTAAGGGGATCGGACCACAGCAGTCGCTATAACAGTCGTAAACATTAAAAAACATCATATAGCTATTGTAAATTACCTGGATTTGCCAAATATGCTTTTCAGTCATTGATATAGGTTGGTACAGGCTTGCTAAATGTTTTTTAAATGTGCTTAAATGCCTTAAAGTGCTTGAATCCCAGTAGTCGCTGCTTGCAGCTATATTTTTAAATATCTTTGCTGTCACTTTTGATCAAATGAATGCATTAATGCAAACTTTTGAACAGTAGTGTATATCTGAAATAAATTAGAGGGAAATACTACTTCCACAGCTTGTTTTTGGATATGTGTGTCTGTGTTCATGGGGTGTGTGCTCCGAAAATTCTGTGATCCACTGGGTGTGTGTAATGAATGCCAAACGCCTGATGTCACTTAATGAAGAACCATCTCAGTCCTGCTAAGAAGAACAATTTGAATCTAAAGTCTGTAGTCAAAACACACATGCTTACAATGTGTCACCATTCTCTGATTTGCAACACCACAAAATATCCCACAATACATTTATAAAAACATCCCCATTCATGCCCTTCTATTGATCATCTCAAAACAACAGACATTTCATTATTGTACTACATGAGTGCTTTATGCACTGTGACAAGGTCACATTAGTTGTTATTGGAAAATGTGCCAAACTGTTGTTTGTCCACTGCTGAGCTAAAAGTCTCAGCTGAATTCTGAATTTGGAAGAGGAAAGACGGGAGGTAAACTTCTATTTGGAATGGGGACTATTGGTGGAATGCAGGAAAAACATCCGAGGAACAGGCAGGGAACGGGGTGGAGGACTTGCTGTGTGTCCCGCTGCTACTTCCATTGTTTACATTATCCTGAGGCTTTCCCTTTTCCTTCCATTCAAACCACATTCTGAATATTGCGTGACCCTAAGACCGAAATGTCGGAAGACCTCAGGGACTCACCCAGACCCTCAAGCCAATTTCACAGTGACTTGTCTGGAAGAGATCTGAATGGTTGATAAATAAGCATGTTTGAAAGTTTTTGTGAATATATTCTCTATTTCTATTCGCTACTTAACAAAACAAACACCGCAAGCGCAGTTTTTTTCTCTTTAAAGCATCTGTTTACTCCTGCTGATGTGCTTCATCGTCAATCTCGAAAACATTTGCTTCCATCCATTTCATACCACAGAAGTAGAGGAATAACAGACAGGAAGGAGGAGAGGTAAAGATGCATTTCCACTCTGCGCATGCAGCAGCTGCCAGGAAAAGCTCTCAGTGTGAAAAATGACAAATGCAGCGTGTGTAAAAGAATGGGGTGGACAGCAGAGAGGTGTGGGAAAGATGTTCTGCCTTATACTGACACTTTTTCCCATCATCCCCCTGTCAGAGTCATATCAAAACACATTATAATACTCTACCTGAAAATTTGAAGAACAACAGATGGAAAAGAAAATAGTGCTTTTAGAGTTAAGACAGAAAATGTGTCTACATTTTTTCTCCTTCATATGTCATGACCATGAAAGGTTCCAATTACAAATAAAAAAAAACAGTATTGGCAAATCACCAATGAATATATTATTGATTGCATTTATTTTGAACATATACAGTTATTTAGTAGCATATATTTTTATTTTCTGGTTTTGAAGTTGTATACTATAATGAAGTTAACATTAAAACAATTAAATTCTACAAAATTTATTAAAATGTATTATATTTACTCAATTATACACAGTTGGGGTCAAAAGTTTACATCCTGCATTCAGAATCATTAAAAATGATTAGAAATCTTTAGAAATTATTTTACCAGAATAAGAGGGATCATACAAAATGTATTTTATTGTTTATTAAATACTGACCTGAATAAGATATTTTACATAATAGATGTTTGCGTATAGTCCACAAGAGAAAAATCCTTCAGGTCCCACAAACTTTTTGGCTTTACAGCATTTTTGTGTATTTGAACCCTTTCCAACAATGACTGTATGATTTTGAGATCCATCTTTTCACACTGAAGACAACTGAGGGACTCATATGCAACTATTACAGAAGGTTCAAATGCTCACTAATGCTCCAGAAGGAAACATGATGCATTAAGAGCCAGGGGGTGAAACTTTTTAAATTTGAATATCAGGGTGAATTTAACTTATTTTGTCTTCTGGGAAACATGTAACTATCTTCTGTAGCCTCTAAAGGGCAGTACTAAATGAAATATATGATATTTAGGCAAAATGTGAAAAATGTACACATCTCCATTCTGTTCAAAAGTTTTCACCCCCCAGCTCAACATGGTTTTTCCTTCTGGAGCATCAGTGAGCATTTAAACCTTCTGAAATAGCTGCATAAGAGTCCCTCAGTTGTCCTCAGTGTGACAAGATGGATCTCAAAATCATACAGTCATTGCTGTAAAGGGTTCAAATACACAAAAATGCTGGAAAACCAAAGAATTTGTGGGACCTGAAGGATTTTTCTGTAGAACAGCGGCCAGTTTAACTGTCCAGGACAAACAAGGGACTCATGAACGACTATCACTAAACAAAAAAACATCAAGTGGATGTAAACTTTTGAATTTACAACAGGTATCCAGCAGAACGAAATTGCATTTCTGGTACCAAAATATCAAGCATCCCTGTATTTTCTTGGTCTGTCCATAACTCAAGTCTGTTTTATTTTCAGAGGAGGAGGTTTCATCACTGGATAAACAAACCCAAAGTGCCTTTCAACTATATCTTTTTTTCCACTCCATCTAGCTAGACTCGCTTATCAAAACGTATCAGAAGCTCTGGCACAGAATGAGAGACCAGAGGTCACGAAAATAACAAATATGTTACTTTAAAGTGAATTTGGGATTCTTCGCTTCAGCATCTGATAGCCGGCCAAATGCATTAATCTGTTCCTGCATGTCAAGTTTCACCTAGTTCATTCAGCTGCCTGCAAACATATTTATGCCTCAGACACATTCCAGTCGAATGAAAACGAATAATCATGTAACCACAGCCAAATAGGCCTTATGGAAAATCATATCCTTCCTAGCAGCCAGTAAGCCTTTTCCAGTGAAATTGGCCTCGACGCACACATCAAAAATTCATCTGTTGAATTAAGACCAATCCGTGCAGCGCAATTTTGTACATTCGTGCTAACAGCTGATTATAAAGCGGAAAAAGATAAGGCGTCATTAGCATATGGTTAGTGCAGATAAATGAGGAAAAAAGAACGGGACAGAGACAAAGTGAGGTGACATAAAAGCGTGAATAAAGGTCCTGACTGTTAGCAGTTAGAGGGATTTCATCCATTTTTATTAAGATTAGCCAAGTTTAATACCCAAAGACTTACTAAAGACCAAACATAATTAACTACTCAACACTTACACTCTCTCTCACACACACACTCGTGTCCAGCTGGGATGAAAAGAGCACATGGCTGATGAATCTGTAATTATAAGATGAAAGTGGGGGCACTCTAAGGGATTATATGATGTTCCATAAACCCTCAGAAATTATGGAATAACTGACTTTTTTTGTGTTTCCTTAGACAAGACAAGGAATGATTTCAAGAACTTTTTGGTGGTATTTGTTATGTAGGTATTTAAATCACCAATATAATAAAATATTATATAATAACTAAGGTATAACTGACAACAGGCCATTAAATTATTAGAAAATAATGCACACTTGATTATTTTCTAATAACTCAATGGACCGGAGTCAATTATTCTGCTTATACTATGGTTACCACACCTCAAGACATCGTTCAGGTCTTTTGTCAGGTTTTTGTAATTAAAAAGCTTTTGTGTATAGGATTATTTTTATTCGCATCTCCTCCAGTGCCTCCGCTGCTAATTCTAAAACGTCATCTTATTACACCTAGTAATGATGGCTTGAGCCATTGATAGCAGACTAGTTATTAATTAAGTTATTAGAGAGAGAGAGAGAGAGAGAGAGAGAGAGAAATTAAGCTTGTGTGAAGTCTGCGTCACTACTAATAGCAAAACTGTTCATGAAGTTTATCTGCTTCAAAACAGCACCATTTTTACCTCGCTGTTGAGAAATGTCATGTAGCTTTTCAGTTGCTAAACTGTATTACAAATAAAACTGTCAGAACGGCGCTGACAACACGCTTCTCTGTGTGCATTTGTATTGGAGACAGCAGGAGAACATGGAAAACATGAAAATAACTCATCATTTTATCCTATTGTTTACTATATTTATCTCAGCGTCGTTGTGGGTTTTGCTGTTGTAGCCTATAAGGACCCTTGAAATAACTAAATTCATATTTATATATATTTGAATGGTCATGTACTGTATTAAATTTAATGAAGAACATGAGCATTGCTAACTTACAGTGTTGCCAAGTCTGGGGTTTTCCCACAGAACTGGTCTACTTTTATACTTTTGTTTTTTTAAACATTTAGTTGAAGCAAAATTCCCCATCCTCTAGGAATGCAATTTCGACCAATGTGGAAGGAGTACTTGTTTTGAATACCAACTGACCCTTCGCAGTTTGATTGACAGGCGATCTGACCAATCATAATGTCAAATCCACCATTTTGTCAGACAAATCAGATCGGAGAGTAGATAAACTTCGTTGGACCTAAACTTAAAAAATTGTGTGTACTGACATCTTTCCGCAGTTGAATTGAAATATGTTCTGATTTTCATTCATATTTTTTTTTCGTGCTTTAACGCTGGTGGTTGATTTTGATTTCACTTTTTTAACTTTAGTTAGTGTGTAATGTTGCCGTTTGAGCATAAACAATATCTTCAAAGTTGTAAAGCTGAAAGTTCAGTGCAAACAGAGATATTGTCTTTTAAATTTTTTGGCAGTTTATTGCCTTCAAACCCGGCTCGTAAACACTACAACGAGCTACCCTCCGGGTTGGTGACATCATAAACCCAGATATTTACATAAACCCTGCCCCCGGGAACATGTCAATCGGGCTGTTTTTTTTACGCAGACCTGGCAACCCTGCTAATAGGCTATATGCAAAACCTGCTGCCATGATGTTAGTGTGCTGTGGATGGCTTGCTAGGTGGTTGCACAAGTCAAAAAGGTCCATTCAGGTATAATATACTAGCCTGTAGACATGGCTTGGCTCACTCCTTACAAGTAAATCTATAGGATTTCTCCACAATTCCATCATTCACCAGGCCAAATTCCTGTCCAATCACATAAAAGTTATAGCACACCTCTAACTCAGCAAGATGCATGTTTTAAGGCATCATTCATGTTTGTAGCATGTTTGCAGGATGAGTTATGTGCCAAATGTTTTGTCAAATCTGTTTTGGACTGCAGCCTCCGGTCTGGCGTCAGTGAAATTTCCGCAGCCTCTCTTTTCAGGCTTGGTGCCATTTGTAGGTGATCTGCTCTTGATTGCCTCAGTGGTTCCCATGGCAATGGGGTGCCTGTGGGTTACAGGCTAATCTGAGGAAAATAGTACAGGCTTCCCCATGCATTACTACCTGTGGGGATGTGATCGGTGCATAGTCGAGGGCACATGGCTGATTCCTTGAGCCTCAGAAGACTGTGCTTTGATGCTTTGAAAAGAAAATGCTGACTCTATATTTCTTTTTAATACTTGATATTATAAAGACAACTTGTTTCAAAAATTAAATTGTAGGGTTATTCGTTTGTCAGTATAAGAAAAAATAAACCACTTAAATATTATCTGGAAAACATTTACTTTGTAAAAGTTAACTTTGTATTAGATATGTATATAGCTCTTTTCATATTAAATTTATCAAATAAAGCAACATCACAAAATAGTGCTAACTAGTGATCAACCAAGTAAAAAGAAATAATTACAAGAAAAATCTAATTTTACTTGCAAAATACATTTTCTAATTTTTTTCCTCAGATTTTCCACCCTTTCCATGCCCCATTTTGAAAACGACTGTGTTGATTCAGCTATGACTAATCAGTGCTTAAGATCCTCGTGCGGCCATTTAAGTACTTATTATACGGCTCCCTGAAATACTCTATTCTGATTGGTCAACTGCAGTATTATGCAGTCAGTTATTTCTGTATAATGACTGCTAAACTGTATAACTGACTGCCCATGGCAACCAATTTCCAACATAGCTGTGCTAGTTTCATTTTTCTCGTGTGACTTCATATTCTCTAATCCCGCCAAAAGTAATAACTCAAATCAATATTTAATGTCCATGTATTTATTCCACCACATCACATTGGGATCAAGCCGTCTGTACATTATCCCCTATGTGTTTTTGCCAGCGCAAGCTAACGAGCAACCGCAGTAATTTATATTTATGTAAGCTGTTACACTGAACAAATAAGCAGATACATAACTCCAGTCTCTTAGGATTTGCCTTTAAACTTTTGATATTCCATGTCGCGACAGGGAATTGAGTTTTACTTCACAGAATAATCAGTCTCACAGCAAGGCATACAGACAAACCATGGACGGCTGATGTAAGATCACCAGTCTGGGCCCTGCATTCAGATCATAAAAGAGCAAAAACAAAGGCCATCCATTCATCCAACATTCCCTTCTTTATGTGGCAAACTATAAAAAAAAATGGCCTTAAAAACCCCTACACAGGCCAAGCAAGCCAGCAGGTCAGGCTTATGTAAGTTGTGGGAAGCCTCATTCCTCACCATGCCGTGAGGTAATAGCAATGGTGAGCTGTCACTTTCCCGCCTTCCTTAAGTGAGACAAGAAACGGTAAAAGAAAGCTTCATTTAAAGCTTAGGTATGTAATACTTTCAAAATAGGCTTATTGGGAAAAACGCCTTAGTCTAGATTTTTGCAAAACTCCAGCTAAAATAACCACTACTGGAAGTAAATCACCACTTTTATTTATGTTCACACAAATTACAATTACAGGGGCAGATTACTGATTAGCAAGACTTATTTTGCACAATGCTATTTATTTCTGAACGTATTCAATATTTTGGTGTTAAAATCCTTACTTAATATGCAGAAACAACTGAAAGTTAGTCATTTGTAGGCTGACCACTGAAAAGTGTAAACAGTGGTGCAACAAAAACATTGCTGTTTGTTTGAGAATTCCGACCTGCCCAGCATGGCAACAGTTCAACCAATAGCGTGAGCTTTGGGTGGGGCTACTGTTTGTACAGCCAATGGGGAGTGTTTGGAAAACCTGTGTGAAAACAATTAGTATTTTTGCTATTTTGTTTTGAGACCGTGGTGGAACAGAAACTGCACCTAAAAATATGGCTTTCTGAAACAAAAATGATGAATTATAAGAGAAGATAGCTTTATGCAGTTTCTATCCAAGTGAGTGTCTTCCTATGTAAATAGTTTCCATTTCAAAGAGTAACTTGTGGAGTTATACAGTGGAGCCTCTTCTAAACACTACAAATTCTCTAAAGACTTCAGTTACCCTTACACGCGTTTGTTAAAGTCTAAACACTTGCAGGGTTTTGATCAAAGAGAAAAAGATTTTTCTTTTTACTGCAAGACTAGAAAGTAGTACTTTCCCATTTTGAAACAGAGCAGGATTAGATAAGTGTCGAGGAACCTTTGAGGAAGTTTGTTAAATGAGGGCGATTCAATTAGCGATTAGTTCGTATCTCTCAGCCAGGCTCGTATAAAAGGGGCATGTGCTCTCAAACGGGATTAATATTTAATGGAGAACTGATGGATGAAGACTCCTCTGAGATGGTACTACAGGTGTAGTCGTTCAGAGCTCAAGAACAGAGGAAACACGCTGATATCGTGTGCCGAATCGAAGAGCAAAGGCGTAAGGAAAATAAGCACTCTGCTGAGAGTAAAAGGTTAAGTCCATCTCAATTGAGGCAGCTGTTTCATCTGGCTTTCGCAGATGGTTCGGTGATTTTTGCTATGACATCATTGTCTTGCCTCTTATTTTCTTATTCTCAAAGACTGCTGAATGTTCTGCAGGAAAATTTGGGTGGGAACACAGTGAGACGCATTCCTGGAACGAACTGGACAATGCAGGATAAAATGGCTCTATCAAAAGCCATCACAAGATTGTATTTTATTCCACAAACAGCATCTAACAGTGTATATTGCAGGTCATTACAACAAATAGTGCTAGTATCAGTAGCAATACTATCATGGCATAGGTTTTAGTTTCTGACAGCCTGTATAACACAAATTGTACACAAAAAAGCAAAAGTTGGCAAAAAATCCACTAGTTCTAATCTGTCTGGCTGGCCACTGGGCATCTTATTTGAGTCTGTATGCATAAGTTTTTATCAGTCCATAAAAGTTTACCAGGCTGCTACAATAGCTCCATTCACATCCAAGTTGCTAATTTAATTTATGTTAAAAACTGGACTGCAGAAAAAAGTTTCCATCCTAGTGTTCAAGACAACAAAACCAAGGAAATAGATGCAAAATAGTTAGTCACACAGCTTTTTTAATGAGCATCTAGGAATTTATAAACTTGTTTCCATTCCAAGTTTCCTTACTAAAACATTCATTCAAGCAAGCAAATTGATTTTTATGCACATTTTATTCACATGTTGGTGTTTCTTTATTATATTTTCAGTGCAATATCCCAAGATTTACATGAAATTATATAACCCAGCTATTAAGTGATACCTTGCACAAAGACAGCTGCATCATTGTCTGCATCTTTAAATGAGCAGCTGCACATCAATGTATTATTGTGGTAGTACTTCGATATCAGACCCAAAGACATCACATTAAAAGCACTTCTACATGTTGATCAGATGTTCTTGACCTGAATATGCTGATGCTCTGACTTTTGAGACTCGGATGGCATGGCACAATCAGTCATATAGGCCTCAGACTCCAGACTAACAGCACTATTGAAAAGACCAGCATTGCAAGTCAGCTATCTAGACCAGTATCATACAAGCATAAACCTGCTGTCTAAAATGGTCTTTTGAGCACGGAACTTCAACTAGAGGCCTCAGATAGGGCAATACAATCCCATAATCCCCTAGTGGACCCACAAATCAAACAACTTGATGAGTTAAAAAAACTAAAGGTAGGTAACTTATCCTTTTGGCATTAAAGACACAATATGTAAGTTTTCACTGCTAGAGGGCGCATATTCAAAACAAACATAGAAGAAGAAAAGGCATAGTTCGATGACGCCGTGATTGAGTGTGGAATCATGGGAGTTGTCTTCTTCATCCCCACAGCAAATGCAATCCGTTGGGACTTGGACATCATCCATGGATGAGCTAATGTTTTAAAGACGTAGTATAAAGCAGGGTGGGGCTGAAAGTTGCGGACGCGAAACGAGGACGCTGGAGCGATTGCTAATGAAGGACGAGCGCAATACATGGCTCGAAAGCAGCAGAGCTTTTATTATGCCACAGTCGACCATTTCTGCTTCTTCCAGTCATGTGTATGTAGTATGGCTGCGCGATAAATCGCATGTGATTGCCATGCGCATCTAGTCAGTAGATCTACAGCTCTGTGTATTAATTGCTGCTCCAGGTGAACGCACGTGATGGAGATTTACTGCGAATCAGAGAACCGGCTTTACTGACTAGATGCGCATAGTAATCACATGCGATTTATTGTGCAGCCCTAGTATGTAGGAAAATGCAGCACTGTTTTATCATACTAGATACATTTGATTATGTTGAAAGTTCTGTTATAATGCTACTCTGTGCGTTCGTCACCTGTCTCACCTGTCTAAAATGCATGAAATATTAAAGTTTTTTGGGGTTTCCATGTTTTCTACTAAATAAAACCACAAAATCAAGGGTGTATGACGTAACTGGCAGGCGACGCAATGACACAGGCCGTTACACTAGTTAAAATTTCTCTGGATTTAAACATTCCTTGAAACATTTGGGACAATGTAAGTACACAAGTCAGCAAAATATGTAACACTGTTCTATTGCTTTTTGGATATTTTAA
Source organism: Labeo calbasu (assembly GCA_019740295.1). Lineage (NCBI taxonomy): Eukaryota > Metazoa > Chordata > Actinopteri > Cypriniformes > Cyprinidae > Labeo > Labeo calbasu. Next base: position 22,754 of record JAHKKF010524659.1, on the reverse strand, counting down.
ACTTTAAAAAAGCTTACATATTGTCCTTTAAGGGTAAAAAACAACAATAATATCAACATAATGATAAGTTCTGTCATGGTAATATACATGGCAATGTTAATGTGTTTGGAAAATGTGTTGGTGGAATAGATCTGCTACAGTGCTGCTTCAGCAAAGCAAGTACCGACACTTGCTACTGCCAATCTGCAGACATACTGCCTGTGAGCATGTAAGAAATACTGCTGCTGCACATTTAATATGAAATAACCCCCACATATATATAATATACATCAAATTACCCCGTAACAGATCTACACAGGTGGAGCTGGGGAAGGTGGAGGGTTTCTGAAGCGCATTGCATGCAACTGCTACAGCAAGCACTAGTTGAGTAATTGAATGTTGAGAAGCAAGCTCATTGGCTGATGATACAAAAGAAACCAGTCAGCTGCGCAATGTGAATAATTATGTGATTATATCAGATTGAGTTATAACCACCTGCGCATCTAGAGTTTCATGACAGAACTTGGTACTTATACCACATTAGAACAAGATTGCTGGGGTGGAAATTACCTGCTACTGAAATAAGCATAAGAACTCCCGGTTGCAAAAGACTCCCTGCTTCAAAGACAAAAAAACTCAGAAGTGCTGAATAAGTAACATCCTCTGCCCAACAGTTAAGACTGTGTTACTCTGGCCTCATTCCCTGGCTTCTGAATCCTGAGAAACACACACATGCTTAAACTCAGATCCAGAAGCTTCCTCATCATAAAACTAAAATTCCAGCTATCAGCACTACTGAATCGCACTCAAATTTATATCCAGCATCTCTGGACAAACAACCTTGAGAGAAAAGCTTTGATATTCCTTCCAGACACACATGGGATGCGGCCCAAGACCTCCAGATGCAAATCTACTTAAACAGCATGGAGGGAGAAACTCGGGAAAAGTTGTCACAACACAGAGGAATTCTGGCTGCCGACGTAACTCTGAAACCAATGAGTTCAGATTTCACTTGATTATAAATAAAGTCAACGGCATCCGAATAATTTGCAACTGACAGGCGTGGAGCCGGATCTCATGAGATACATGTTTACAAATCTACGGAAAGAAGTGTAAATAATCATGAAGGCCACTTACGGGTTACAATGGAATGCCAACAGGGTGGTAAGAGGGAATTCTCAACGGGAATGCGTTGTCACAAACAATATGTTTGTATATTTGTGTGCATGCTGTAAAACCACAGTTCTGTGGTTGCACAATGATAGATAGAGAGCTTAATAACAGATGAGTCGTTACTTTCCAAGTAAACACCAAAACCGCAATATTGCCATGTTTGGTCAACACTTAACTTTGCTTTCTCAAGGAGAAAGAAACGAAGGCACATAGTTCCTAAAAAGTTTCACACCTAAACAGTTCTATTAGGTCCAAAAAAGATTTTACTATGATGACCAATTACTGTGATGCATGTCAACTGTTTCCCAAAACATGCCAGAGCCCCTCACTATGCACAAATGCCTCCACATCCTTCGCTTATATGTGATGATAAAATATGAGAAACATTGTAGACTATCAACCGGAATGAATAAATGCAAGCGGAGGAAGACTACAAACTTGCTGAATTGTAAAAGTAATGGATACGGCACTAAAGACGCAGAGGTTTGGCTGTGGAGTCGGCATTTGTGTTTTAATTACGCTCTAAACATGTCTCAGTAAAAGTTAGGGGGGGAAAAAGGTTTTTAATGTGCTACAGAGGAGAAGTGGAACTGAGCAATGTTTCTAATATCCCTTTACAGCTCTTTAAGTTTGAGGAAAGAGAAATAGAGAGGTTGTGTTACTCACCCTATTTGCCCTGTCCAGGATCATACATCCAAACAACAACCGAAGCGTGAACAAGGAAGCAAGAGAGATTGAGACCCACTCCGCCTGCTGCTGCGGCAGGGAAAGTTTTTTTCCTCACTGTAGGGCTGCTCCTGTTCTCCAAACCCTCCAACTCTCTCTCTCGCTGACACTTCCTGTGCTGTCCCTTTACACCAACTCAAATCACTCCCCCAGACTCAGCCAAGGAGCATTGTTTAGACAGGACGTGTTGTGTGAGCGTGTGTGTGTGTTTTCGATTGTGTGTCGCCATGAATGCGGTTTTTGTAACTCTCTTGGCACTCCCTCGAGCCTGGATCACCTCATTGGAGAGGGGAATGGAGAACTTAGAGAAGAAAAGAAAAGGAGATGTGTGACAGAGGGAAAGAAAGAGCCACTGATGAAGAGTGAAGTGAGTGAGAGAGAGAATCCCTTAAGCTAAAGCAAAACATGTGGAGGACTTCCTGCTATGGAGCCCCCTGCGACACAAACTTGAGGGCCGCATGTGTGTGTGCGTCTGTAAATTTAGAGCTTCCTCTCAAAATCCTTCGGTTTGCTGTTAGAACCAGAGCCAGGTTTCAGTCTTCAGTGAGGTCTTAAGTGAGTACAACAAAACTTCCCCAAAACACACAACAGATCTGTCCCAAAACCTAATGAGCTTTGCATACTGACTACATACAGCTATCTTCTAAAAAAGCATCTTAACTGTCATACAACATCATAATTAAACATTTTGGATTGCTTTACATAGGCAGTATCCCCATGTGCTGCACAAGCAGCATGAGACTCAAGCTGAAACTAATTTAAAATAATTGTTTGTTAGCATGTTGCTAAAATAAAAGCACAATACTGGTGATGCCCCAAAATTTTAACAACCTAAAATACAAATAAAAAATGCATTTTCTGCTAAAATAGTAATGGAAAGAAACAGTTAGCACTTCTTTGATGATAGAGTGTGTCAGCATCTATTTTATGCAAACAAAATGGAAAAGTTATAACTAGTAAACATGTCAGCATTCTGGGCGCACTTCACCATCACCAAAAAATGATTCTACAGTAGCTATATGTAAAATTTGTTCAGCTTAAGTATCAACAGGTGGCTCATTGGCAAAAAAAAAAAAAAAAAAAAACTTTACTATGAGTGGTTTATCACTTGTATACTTGATATTTTGAACAGTATATCAAGTTAATTTTCCCATTTACCCAAATTAAATTCCACCCCTGATAGCACACATACATCATGGAGACGTCTATTTGACGTCTGCTTTTACATCTGGAAGACGTATTTTTTAGAGTGTTTGCTCATCTGCAAAACGTCTATAGGATGTTTCCTATCAGATGTCAAAAAAACGCCTATTAGATGTCTTTAAGATTTTTATGATTTAGAATGCATGTACAACTGACATGTGAAAGACGTCTGTCAGATGTCTGTGCACAGCAGATGCTTTCCAGATCAAGTGATCTTTAACAGACATCTTGCACACGTACGTTTGCTATCTGGGACAAATATATATATTCATTTTGTATTCATTTAGGCTAACTGAACTCCTGATAGCACACATACATCACGGAGACGTCTATTTCATGTCTGCATTTACATCTGGAAGCTGTATTTTTTAGAGTGTTTGCTCAGCTGCAATATGTCTATAGAATGTTTCCTATCAGATGTGAAATACACGTCTATTAGATGTCTTTAAGATGTTTATGATTTAGAATGTATGTAAAACTGACGTCTTACAGACTGCTGTCAGATGTTTGTACACAGCAATTGCTTTCCAGATCAAGTGATCTTTACCAGACATCTTGCAGACGTGCATGTGCTATCTGGGATAATATATATTTATTTATTTATTATTGTAGGCTAATTTAACTCCCGATAGCACATACACATCACGAAGACGTCTATTTGACGTCTGCATTTACATCTGGGAGACGTATTTTTTAGAGTGTTTGCTCATCTGCAATACCTCTATAGAATGTTTCCTATCTGATATGAAAAAAAAAGATGTCTGTTAGATGTCTTTAAGATGTTTAAGATTTAGAATGTATGTAAAACTGACATCTTACAGACGTCTGTCAGATGTTTGTACACAGCAAATGTTTTCCAGATCAAGTGACCTTTAACAGACTTCATGCAGACATATGTGTGCTATCTGGGACAATTTTTGGTTTTGGTGTTTT